>CAOLHI010004546.1:0-110308 GCA_948474755.1 Ctenosaura bakeri
AAAACTGACTTATGGTGACTCTAAGGCAAATCTATCATGGGGGTTTTCTTGGCAAGATTTGTTGCCTTTTCCTTTCTCTGAAGCTGACAGAATGTGACTTGCCTCAGGTCACCCAGTGGGATTCCATGACTTGGCTGGGGATTAAAACCCTGGTCTCCAGAGTCATAGGTAGGCACACCCACAGGTCTGCTGCCATGTCTCTTTCATCAGAGACACACAACCAGGGGAGTCTGTGTGTGCGGGTGTTGAAACTGCTTCCTTGTTGAAACAGCTCCCTTAGCATCTGCACCCCTCCCTGTTCCTGGGTCCCTGTTGCTGCCACTATAGCATATTCACAGACTGATAACTACCCTTACTCCTTTTCTTAAAGAGAGACTAACTGTTCAGAATTTAAATCTGTAATGGTGCCATGTGAGAAAGTGGCATAAATAAGACAGCCAAAACTTGGTAACCCCTGTTTGCTTAGGGATCCAGGAGTCTGGCTTTAAGGCTGAGAGGGCAGCAAAGTCTGTACTGCAAAGCACTGAGGCTACAGGCTATTTCTTCAGAGTTCATAGATCTGGACTGCCACCTTACAGTACAGAGGAACTGTGGCAAACTCACTGAGAAGTATCATACAAACATCAAGACTATTCTATGGCAGCAGTAGCATGTGCACACAAAGTGGTTGGGCAGAGAGAAATCTCATCTGTGAAGACAGACCTTATCCATCAGTTTACTTGCATGAAGGCTCAAACTGTTGAAGAATATCTTTTTGCTCAACAGATGCATCTCTTCTATTGTTGTTAAGAGCACAGCTGCACTGTTCCCCACAATATTACTGGAAAAAAAATGAAAGGAACAAAAAAACCCTGAGAATATTCTTTCTTTTATTCAATACTGCAGTGATGAAAAATAAAATTAATCTTATTTCTCTTATTTAAGATAGCTGGTTTATATCCTTTCTGCTGTGGGCCATACTTTTTCCTATTACTGAATATGCAGTTTTGAAGTTAAACCATAAAAGTGGACATGGGAAACATTTCTCCTCCAGATGTTGTTGGACAGCAAATCCAAGAAACCTTAAGCAACATGATCACTGTTGACAGATGATGGAAACTGCAATCCAAGAACATCCAAGGGCACACACATTCTCCACTCATACCATGAGCCCTACCAGTATCTTACACATTTTATTCATTTTAGCAATTCTGTGGAGACCAGAAATGCTGAATAACTTTAAAGCTGGAGGTCCTACAAAAATATCTTTTCCTAAAGGCTCTGCCAGGCAAGCTGAGCCACCCATATTAGTACAGTGATTACTGTTACTACAAGTATACATGGACAAGGACACAGGTAAGAATCTAGAGAAATTTTTTTAAATAAGAAGCTCATCTAGAAACATCCAATGGACTTCATGCAATAACATCTAAATGTGTTTAAAAATTAAATTCACCTATCATTAACAGGGAGATCATCTTTTCAAAAAGTATAGGTGTTTGTTCTTAATACATATAGCATTTGAGGAAAAGACTATTTGTTTTTCTCTTTCAACTCACAAATTTTTAGCACTGCAATCCCAAGACAAAAAAAAGTATTTTCTTTTTGGTGTTGAATTTTGCTTACCTGATAGTGTGGTGATAGAATTTGAGAAGATTAGAAATTTTGTACAGAAGGACTGCTCCTGGTTCAGCTACTATTACCTGTTCAATCCTAACCTGAGGAAATACATTGACACACAAAAAATACATATTTAATGTGCAAGGTATTTTTTAAAAAAATCCTACAAAACCCAGCATCTGTGTACAAATCTAATGCAAGAAAATTTAACCATTTTAGATTCCAGGACTCTTCCTCTGTGACCAGTAGCCTTCAAAGCAAGATGATCTAATCTATCATACAGTTTTGCTTTAATTATACACACATATATAATATTATTTATTATACATATTTATATGCGTATTATACATATTTATATTTATATTCTTCATTATTAGGGAAAGGTGACTTCTCTAAAAACAAAATAGCCCAAGATGGAGTTTGGATTGGAGATCTGGAACTCTCAGACCTACTTGTTAATCACTCAGAAAACCCTGATGTTGGAAAAGATCAGAGAAGACCAAGGTCTCTTTGGGAACCTTATTCTTCTCATGCCCAGGGAAATGGGATGGGAAAGCCTGGAGAGGAGAAGGTGCGTGCATGTCTTCCACCCCTATTCCCTTGCCTTTTGTCCAGGTATGCCTGCCTTCTTTCTCCACACCTGGCAAAACACAAGTGAATGGGAGGAGCATGGGGAAGGGAAGGCATGTGCGGCACCTTGCAAATAATAAAATTTGTGAAGGTCAAATCCACAAATGTGAAGGGAGGACTACTGCCTCTCCTCCTACAGTTAAAGAGAGCATTATCAATGGCAATGCCAGACTCTGCAAGGCCAATCAGGTTGCTATTTCTAATTGCTCCCTTTCAGAAGAAAAGGAACAAATTCTCATAGATCTTTCTATGGCATAACTCTCATGTTTTAGATCATGGGTTCTCAAACTGGGGGACAGGACCCTAAGGGTGCGTGTGATAGTTTTTTAAGGGGGGCACAGCCTGCAAGCCTATGCATGTGTGTGTGTGTCTATGTGTGTGCACGAACACCACTGAGGACTCCCTCTATAAAAGAGTGGCACAAATCATCTTCCCCTGTTATGCCTTCCTCTAACTTCACACACAGCAAAAATCAGCTCTCTTTTTTAATGCTTTTTCCACTCAGCTTCTCCAAACGTTCTGTCATTGGCACAGCAGGCGCATGCCCCTTAGCAATCATAAGAACTCGGTGTTATGACAGACGCACAAGGGGCCTGTGAGACAGAGAGGGAGAGCCAAAGGACAGGACATGGGTTGGGCATGAAATGGAGCAGGAAAGTGTAAAAAGTTTGGGAACCACTGTTGTATATCAGCTCTCACTAATGAGACTGAGAAGGGATTGAGGCTTATACCTAACAAAGACAGTCAAAAATCAGATGGATCTATTTCCTTTCCAAGTTCGGAAATTTCTTTGGAGACTGTGGATGAATTGAAAGGGGGTTCCAGTAATGAAACCTCTGTACTATTACTAGATAGTAATATAGTTATATTACTATCTAGTAATAGTACAGAGGTTTCATTACTGGAACCCCCTTTCAATTCATCCACAGTCTCCAAAGAAATTTGGGCAAAGTAGACTGGTTTGGAAAATAGATATCTAAGTGAATTTAAGGAAATCCAGACATCTCCCACACCTAATCCAACAGATAAGTCTCAACTGACTGGCAAAGGCAGACAGGAATCTGCTGTTTTAGTCATTCACAACTGCTGTGTGAAAGATCTTCATGGTTCCTTTCTAGGTAAACAAGCTTTGCTTCAGGAAGCACAAGACATAACCCAGGTTACCTTGAAATGGGATGAGGCTGGGTTTTGCAACATTTATACTTCAAACAGATCAAACGAAGAGTGTGGAATTAGGCTTTAAAAATACCAGAACTCGCAGGGAGGTATGGAATAATACACTATTCTTGAGAGTCATGATTTGTTAATCCAAGTAGGCCCTCTAGTGGCAAAATATGTCTTACTATCTGCAGTCATCCCTCCATATTTGCTAAGGTTAGGAGCACAGAACCCCCATGAAAGTGGAAAAACCGTGAATAACTCTAGGCCCTCCCAAACCATATTTAACACACAAAAAAGTATGATCACCATATTCAACCACCGTGGATTCCTTTGAGGCATCAGGGTTCCTTCAAAGGCAAACGTGGCTGGCTGGTGGGGCTTAATGCCACCTCCCCTGCACCCCCCCAACATTTTTAAGAGGGACTTAAAAGCCTCTTTTGCAGTTTCTCAGTCTCATGAGACTTGGAGTCCCTATTAAAAATGGCATAGGGAGGCAGCAGAAGTGACAGCAAATAATTCATGAATAATCAAATCCACAAAAGTGAAACCCGCAAATGTGGAGAGCTGACTGTAAATACAACAGCAATCCAAAAGAGATCTTAAATTCTAAACCTAAACTTAACATAAGCCAAACCATTTTTCTAAAGCCTGTAACAACAAATATTCTCAAAGGAAAATTAATCATAATTTGAACCCAACTCTTTTTAAAACTAGATTTAGGAACAAAGTTAAAAAAATCATACCAATCAAATAGGTTTATGTCTAGAACACTGTCCAACCCTTAGCTTTTGAAAAGTCTACTGAAAATGAAGCCATCACAAGGCCCACCTCTCCCAATTCTGCCCATTGTGACAAAACAATTGCTAAGCTATATCTATCTGGTATTTACCCTAAGGTACCTCAGAAAATTATGCCTTTGCTTTTTATGACTTGGGAACTCAGCAACCTCACTGACCAACTTCCTCCTCCCAAAACTAAATCAGCCTTGCAATTTTATATTGGAACACTGCAGGCCAGAAATCACAAAAGGGAGATCGGGAGTTCTGTTTTGTTATTGCGACATTGTTGTGTTATGGTATTATTTGTATAAAAGAGATGCAGATAACCAGAAAGAAAATGGCTGAGCTGACAATCCCAGGTCTCTTCCTGTCACTTTTCCAGAACTTAAAGGTAGACCAGTATGGGGTTTTGGCAATTTTTGCCTCCTTAAAATAGGCAGCTCAATATGAGCTCACAGATATCACAGGGAGACCTCCAGCCCTTGTCCTTAAAACTATAGCAGACAATGAAATAATAGTAATTGTGGTTAACTCCAAGTATCATGAGGTCCCTCTTTGGGGTACCCTCTTCACTTGGGTAGAAGCACTGGAAGGGTCTTACACATATGTGGTCATAATTATAGTCAGAGACTTTAATGCAAAAGTAGGTAACAGCATTCAGCACCTGACAGCTGTCAACTGAACAGAAACAGAGGAGGACTACTTTTCCCCCTCAGAAGATCTATGTTGTTGTTGTGTGCCTTCAAGCTGTTTCCAGCTTACAGTGACCCTAATGTGAACCTATCATGGGGTTTTTTGGGGCTGACTGTATGACACCCCCAAGGTCACCTAGTGGGTTTCCATGGCCAAGTGGGGAACTGAACCCTGGTCTCCAGGGTCATAGTCCAATGCCCAAACCACTACATCATACTGCCTATCTCCAGAAGATCTAGGGCTCCCTTATTAACGTAAATGGTATCTCTCTGATAAAGTTCCTGTATAAAATCAACTATATATTTATCAATGGGAGATGGCCAGGAGATGAAAAAGAGAGATCTCACCTACTTTTTCTTCAAGAGGACCGAGTGCTACAGATTATGTCTCCCTCTATTCCATCTAGACAGAATGCTAATTTTATGATAGTAACATTTGGAGAAAGTGATCATTAACCTGTATGTGCTTACTTAAAACTGACCCTGACAGCCTTTGACTAAATCAGAACAATCCTCTAACTCAATCCACAATTAACAGTTTCAAAAGACTTTGATGGAATAAGCATAATCCTCAAACGATATCTTCCTGCCTATAAACAGGGGAAGGATCAGATTTTGTGCTTAAGCCACAGATCATCCCAGATCTTGGACATTCTTAGGTCTTTAGCTGAGTCAATATTGAGATACCAGCAGGCAAGAAATCAACGTGCCTGAAACACACTAGTCTTGATCTGATAAAGTGTCACCTTAAAAAAAAAAATCTACTCATCAACTGAAAGTAAATTTTACCCCCAAAATCTGGAATAATTTCTGAAAGCTAAAAAAGAATACAAAATACTCCTCAAGGAAAAAAACTGCTTTTCAAAATCTGATTTGGTCAGATTTAGCTCAGGCAATGTAGCTTAAGAATCATGGGAAATTCTGACACATTGCCAATTTTGGCATAAAGCCTAGCAGAATCTATCTGACTCCAAGTGTACCACAGCATATATGGCTGAGCCATTTATTACTCCATTTTTAATAATCATAATCCCAACATAAAAGGCCCAGAATTCTGCTTTGAATTAAACTACTTAGTTTCATGGCTACCAATTGTTGAAGTCAAAATAATAAGCATAACATTATCTACCCTCAGGAGAAGATTGTTGCTGGGCTGTGATGATGTTGAGGACCTCATCCACTATTTGATTGGTTGGCCTTTGTCACAGGAAATTTGTGAAAAATACTTTGTTGTACTGTTATCTATTAAAAATAATTGGCCCATGTGCCAAGTAGTAGAATTTTTGCTTTTTAATCAAGATTTTAACACCACTTGAAGAGCTACAACATTTTTAATGGAATTAGCTAAAGCCTGCGCAAGTTACTATAAAGAACTCCAAAAAGTTCAAGTCTCATTGTCTCTATGGTTTTATCCAGTATATTCTAATTCTTATTGGTAAGCTGAGTAGTATTAAAAATTATCCTGGTAATTCTATGTTAACTTTTAACTTTGCTATTTGCATAATTGAACTATTTCCTGATATACCTTTCAACCGACCAGGAGCACCAAATGATGCTCAAGAGTTCAACATGAAATTATCAGTATCATCATGGTCATTTACCATTATTATCAATGCTATCTTATTGTTAACAATGGTAATGATACTAATTATAGTCTACAGGTTCTCTACATGTAATGGTCTGTTCTCTACCTTGAGAGGTCGGCAAACTCCTTCTGTGATGTGTCCAACCACTTCTTGCATATTTTCTTCTACTCCTGCGAGTAAACACATAATAAATGTTATTCATAAGCACCTGTCAGACCATACCAGCACCAGTTACAAAAACAAACTCAATGGCAGCAGCTCAACCACCTCATGAATTGTACGGGAACAATGGTTTTAAGAAAACTGCCCAAATTCAATATGGTTAAGCTTTCACACATTTGGGCTCAACAAGGTCCATACCTTCTTGCCCCTAATACCTGGAGTACCCATACAGGAAAACACCCATTGAAAATACGCCGGTAATTGCTTCTCATCACATACTTCATAATCTGAAGAGATCAAATACACATTTCTTATAAATGAGTAATACCTTCAGTAGTTATGTATTTTAACAGGGCTTCCAGGTGTTCTTTTTCAGAGGCAGTAGCTTGATGCAGCCATGCCAACATGTCTCCTACATATCTGAAACCAAGAATCATGCTGCATTAATTTTATTGATTTTATGTATTTAAATTTAGTGCAAGTTACTAGTAAGGCGGTGCAGAAGATAAACAGAACAAAACAGTAGAATTCAAGAAAAACAATCACTGTAAATAAAATCAGCAGCAAAAATGTAAGAAAAAAACATGTCATTTGATCTTCCTAGCAATAAAAACAAAAGGCAATATACACTTTTAGAACTGTTGTACCTTAAAGGATCATGGGAATGCATTTCAATGGGCCGGGGAGTTCCTCCTGGACCTCCTCTAGTGAGAGCATCTATAAAACCACGGACCACAGCACTTCTTCTGGCAGTTGCAAACTCATCAAGCGTGTATCTACAGTGGAAGTAAATATTATACACTTATTCCCTTGTTTTGTGGGGATGGAAACAAAAACTTAGTCTAGGTAATTTACCAGATGTTCTCAACCTCTTTATTCTGATGGCCAGGAAATTACTATATGTATAAAATTGTGCAGTATCATGCCCTAACCTCTCAGTGAAGAACCTAGTATAAGACAATTTGATAATAATAGAAAGCTGGGGTAATTCATTTTTATTTTTGCTCTGTACAAGATGACAAATTAGAAATGGAAAAAAACAGGCATTCAATTATCTATCAATTTTTGTAAAAAAGAAAAAAAGAAAAAAGGAAGACGGCAATAAGTAATGTTAGATTTTCAAGGTGAATAAATATTACATTATTCAAGGACTGCAGTGCACCAAGTTTTTGTCATTGTTTGCATTAGCAACACATTTTTTCCAGTCAGTGGAAGGGCAACCAAATGTACCTTGCATATTGCGAGGGAAGTTACTGGCCTCTATAGTACTGCCCCCAAAGTAGATATGGGGACAGAGTTAGCACCTGGGTTTTGGCAGAGTCTTGCCTCTGTATTACCATCCATGTTATGTAATCTGTTGTATGTGAGTAGCTCTCTTTAAGGTTTGGAATACTCTGGCAGTAACATTAGAGAGGCCAATAACATCACTCACAACATTTTTTCAGTGGGAAGGATGAGAAAACTGCAGAAGTGAATCTGAGAACGATTCACAGTTGCTTCCAATATTACCAATGTATATTGCTCTCAAAAAACAGTGTGTCAGAAAGCCACAAATGTAAGTTCAATTCTTCAATGTATTCCAGCATGGCACATACAACATATGAAGCAAATTGTTAACTTTAGTGTGGAATTCCGTAAACATTCCAGTACTGCCACCTTGTGGTCACTGTCAAGCCCTCTTTAGATTCTTATAAAATACTAAAAAGGATTTAAGTCCAATTATCTTTGAAGCAGGGATGATCACACTTTCATTTCCAACACAGACAACAAACACCATATTTTTTCAGGTGGTGGTGGGAGACAAGACCAGGCAGGGTAATCTACATGTGGCTCACCAGCTGCATGTTACTCTCCCCATGAGAAGATAAACTATAAAAATACCTTTAATATCTTTCACACTGTCTCTGCCCCCTTTAGCACACTTGATGTAATTTTTTTAAAAAAATGTCCTGACATGTTGTGGGTGGAATGGGGCAAAGTCATAGAGGGTAGAAA
The DNA here is from genome assembly GCA_948474755.1 of Ctenosaura bakeri. Classification (NCBI taxonomy): domain Eukaryota; kingdom Metazoa; phylum Chordata; class Lepidosauria; order Squamata; family Iguanidae; genus Ctenosaura; species Ctenosaura bakeri. Next base: position 8,605 of record CAOLHI010004546.1, read on the forward strand.
GAGCTGTCAAGAGTAGAAAATGGGCATGGACACCAACAGTACAGTTCTTTGGATTGGCCTTGAGGTAAGTCTGCTTTTGAGAGCCTGGGCTTCCTCCAATTGAGGTCCAAGAGTTTGCAGCTCTCCTGTTTCAAATCAAATCAAATCAAATCGGTTGAACCTAATGTTATAAGAAATACCAATCCATGTTGCTTTTTTCCTTCTATCTGGCAACAGCTACATGATACAATGCATGTGAGGCACAAGGAAATACACAGAATTGTTGATATTACCAGCTGTTATTCCAAATGTTATCAAGAGAGGATATCAAAATGTGGACTGACACAAGTTTCAGGTCTCCTAAAGCACTAAATTCCACCACAAACCTGCAACTTTTTCATCAAGCTCCCAACTCTATCACATTAATTCCAGAACAATATTACAATGCTGTCACTAAAACATGAAACATACTTATACAGAACAGGCCTGTCTTGCAAAGCTTCCATTGCTTGTGCTAGAACTGGAGAAATATCACAGGATTCTTGAGTTAAAGCCCTGCATTCACCTAAAAAAAGAACAAGTGATGTCATGTCAATATTTGGATTCAGGCCAATAGTAATATTCCTTCAGCATTAAACTTTCGTATTTCCCGTCTTCACCCTACTGTGTGAAAATCTTAGAGAAAACACTACAATGTCACTATCTTAGTTTTCAGAAATCATTGTGAGTGTTCAACTGTTCTTGAAGCACTGGCATTCAAGCAGATGTCTACTATATGTTTATCGGCATGTGTCCGCCTTTTATGACATGGATGTTTGCTAAACGAAATGCATAAACACAATGGATATGCAAGTAAAGAAAAGACAGGGGTGGAGAAATTGCTTTTCTGAAAGTACTGAACTCCAGGCAGTTCAAAGAAAGGCTATTGCCTTTCATCTCCTTTCAGAAGACAAAAGAAGATGCCAGAAACAATAATAAATCTAGTAAGACTTACTGCCAGTAAGTAAGTAAGTAAAGAATTACAACCTGAATAATTGAAAATCTTGCTCAACTCTGAAGAAGATCTGACATGTATTAAAGCCATATTTTTTGGTCTTTAAGCCTCTCATTTGAAACTTAAGCACTCAAAGTTGTATTGAAAATATGACTTATTGTTACTGCCATATTTTATACCCAGAACCAAATCTTGCACTTAATGTCAGATTCCTGGTTACACGTTAGAGCTGCAATATTAGTCTCTGTGGGCTCCTACATCTGGATAATGCCAGCTTTCAAATTTATACAAATGGAAAATTCATTGTATTTATTTATTTAAACTTCTAAGAGTTAAGAATGCACAGGCATAAATTTTTAGTCAGGAGTATTATTGTACTCTAACTTTACTTATTTCCATTACCACAAATAGAAATTTTCAGATTAGAATTTTTGTTGTAAACTACCTTGGCAGCAGCTTTCTCAATGCATTAGTGCTTTTGCAGCCAGCCAAGAGTCCTCATACCCCATAAAGCCCTTCTTCAATCTTTTTCAGCCCCAGGTAGTCATAGAAGCTTTCAGGTGTGCAATTGGGCATTTCCCCCCCAGGGATATATATGTGCCATTTTAGGTCTGTATAGCTTGATTTTATTTTCCAAAACAGGAAATGACTATGCTGTCACTACTTTTTTTTAAATAAATGCATGTACAGAGCTACATTAGGTGAGAGGTCTAGGGGCATATAGCCCTCTGGGGACCCACAGAGAGCTAGCGTGGCTCATCAAATAATGGTAGTCAGCTTAGCTGGTTGACTTGAAAGAGTCAGATCGACCTATAGGTATTTCCAAACTAAGTACTTCTATAATGAGGAGGAAAAGAGGTTAATAAGAGAAATGAATAATTTCCCTTTTTTTAAAACAAGTCTTCCGAAACAATGAAACATCCCCTTTGTAACATTAAACACTGCATAATTTTATCCTATGCATTAAATCTAGCCGTTCACATCCAATTAAACAAAAGTTCCATCTTTCAGTTGCACAGTCAGGGTCACTTCCATAGCCTCTTTCTTCCCCAATACTGACTAAAATAGAGTGCTAGGTATAAAAAAGTAACCTGAAGCATCAAAGAAGGATTCAGACCTACTTCTACACAAGAGTTATCAGTAGTGACATGGAGAGCCACAGTAGTGTAGCAGTGACAATGCTGGACTGGGACATGGGAGATTCAGGTTCAACTCCCCTGAGAGCCATAAAACTCACTGTGCAATCTTTGACCAGTCACTCAGCCTGACCTACCAGGTTGCAAGGATAAAATATAAAAGAAATCTGTGTATGCCACCTCCAGCTTACAGGATACAAATATAACTAATGATAAATGCATAAATATGAGAGAGACAGAGGAGAAAAAGTCAGGGAAGAGAATGACAATACAACGGATTTTGCCCCAGGCTTCTAACTAAACATTTCTATACATCATAACACAGGGATTCCTAACTTTTGGTCCTCCAATTGTTTTGGACTGTAACTTCTAGAAACTCCAGCTAGCACGGCCAATAGCTGAGGATTCCTTAAGCAGAAGCCCAAAAGATTTGGAGGCTGAAAGGTTGAAATCCACAGTTATAATGATTTCAGAGTTATTTTTAACTAAGATTCTCCAACTAAGAATACTGACTAAGGTTACACATTTAAAAACAGAGGTAAATAACAGCTTGTAAACTTGTGAAATATTGGCTTGAGGCCAACATTTATCTTTTTACTAAAAACATTTATAATATTATAATTAAAGCATGCATAAATAAAGGAAAAAACAAAAATCTGAAAAGAAAAACAAAACAGATACTGAAAGCTATTCCAGTACTATTATATCATACAGAGCTGTTCAATCAATACAGAAAAGAAAATCATTTGTAAATGTTGACTTCGAGATAAGAACATTTAAAGTAGTTATCGACTTCCTTTTGCCATTGATCTAGAACACTTTTTATGCACTTTTTTATATATATTTGAAACTGTCTCTTATCTTCAATCTGAATGTTTTCAATAGTTTGAATTCACCCTTTCATTTCCCTTTTAGTTCTTTACATAACATTTCTTATTTATCTACATTTTTTTCCAGAGTGCAAAGAAAAACTAGCATCATAATTCAGTTCTATTTACCTTTAAATTCTCCATACATAATGCATATATCCATCATCTAAAACACACACACACACACACACACACACATATATATAAAATACACACACACAAACAAATACAGTAGAGTCCTGGTTATCCGACCCAAATGGGCGGCCGCAGCGTTGGATAACCGAAAGGGTCGGATTACCAGGACGCCCGTGCGGCTGCCATTTTGGGGGCATGTCTGGGGGCGCGGAAATGCCCACAGCCACGCCCCCAGGCCATCACGACATCGGTTAATCCGGATGGTCGGATAACCGAGTGTCGGATAAACAGGACTCTACTGTAATTAGAATATACAATTTGCTATGTTATTTGTTTTATCTTATATCTTAACACCCCATCTCTTATTTACATATGTTATCACAGGTTCCCAATTTTTTTCCAATTGGTTACTTTGTTTCCCCTTTATATAATGAGTAAGTAAATTGTATTCTTTCAGTTCTATTATTTTTGATAACCACTGGTCTATATCTGGCGTATTTGTTTTTTCCAAATTTTTGTGACGTTTATTCTCACTGCCATAATCAAATACAGCAAAATTCAATTGTTTTTCTTTAAGAAAGTTTTTTCAAACATGAAAGTCATATTCAACAGAAAAAATTCTGGACACATGGAAAATGTGATCTGAAATATTTCTTTTATAATCTTGTATACTTTATTTGTTACTAGACAGGTCCACCAGAGGTGATAATAAGAACCCATCTTTTCCTGGCATTTCCAACATCTGTTGTTTCCCATCTGGTAGATTTTGTCTATTTTTTCTTGAGATATAGTATCTGTACATCATTTTTATATAAGCAATAGTCCTTTAAAGAAAAAAAACAGCTGTCTCAAAAAGACTAAGGTTACCTTGTGCCCATCGGTAAAGCTGTTCATATGAGGTCTCTTGCAGCAAAGCCATCTGTTCCATAATCTCTAGGCTGCAAATTTGTAACATTTAAAGACTTTAACAAGACATGTTTGTGTAAACAAAAACATCACTCATCCACAGGAGTTTTATCAATCTCTATGTATTAACAATAGCTCACATTGTGTAGTTTAACTGAATTAATGAAGCATGACACTTCTCAGCTATTGCTTTGTATCTGCTTTCTGAGAACTCACCCTGATCTCTGCTGGTTTGTGCGGAGAAGGATCTTGACATCATTGTGAATTTGCTTTACTCTTCCCAATACTTTAAAAAAATCCTTAACAAAAAAGATACAGATTTAACATAACAGAGGGATGTTTTTTCTTAGATCTATTTCCATCAACTTAAATATGCACTTGCAAATACAGAATTCACAATGAATGCTGTTGTTCTCATTAAAAATGATAAACAGGTTGTTGGCAGGATGTTTTAAGATGAGACAGGAGAGTCAATCATTGTTTGGTACATAATGGTCCCAAGGACAGTTTTAAATAAAAGTAAAAACCACCACATCACGTGGTAGAGCCCCATCTGGATGTGCCAATTCCAGCACTCTCTCTTAAGAGCCTAACCATGCTGACATTGCTTCAACATCAAATCAGCATTCCCCCCGTGCCTATTCTCCACCCTAAGCAAATCTACTTTTTGTAATACCTAGCCCAATGAAGAGATCTGGAAATCTCAAAACCCTACAAGTATTTGTAACCTCTGAAATGGTTTAATAGTGGCATTGAGACAAAATGGTTTTTCTTCCCAGCCTCAAGCTAGGAAATTTCTGAATCTGTTCACTGCAATATTGGATTAACAGTGTTCTGGTTCAAACAAAAGACTGGCTAGGGTGCAGCCTACATTTCGTGCTACATTGATTGGTGGTGTGGCTAACAATTTGAACAGTAAAACTGAAACACATTCATAAACACTGGCGGTTTTTAGCTTTCAGAATGTGTTTCGCTTTTATCAACAGCATTTGGTCAAAGCAAATCATCTAACTATGCATGTTAGTAGTAGTAGTAGGAAATGGAAGAAGCAGCACAATGAAGCTAAGCAGCAAAGGGCTGAGCCACCATTCAACAATTATTTGCAAGTCAGCCTTCCACATCTGCAGGTTTAACATTTGTGGATTTGTGGATTATTTGCCACCACCACTTCCGTGGCTGCTTTATGCCATTTCTAATAGGGACTTATAAGTCTCACCTTGCATTCACAGTCACTCTGTATGCCCTGTGAGACTGCAAGAGACTGCAAATGCAAGGCAAGGCTTGTAAGTTCCTACTAAAAATGGCATACGGCAGTAGAGGAGGCAGTGGCAAGCCCATCAGCCACCCACTTCTGCTCTGCCTTGCTAAGGAACCCCACTGCCTTGAAGACAGAACTGAGCAGCTCATGTGCTCCTCACTGAGGATACAAGGGGGGGGGCTACAGATATTTGCATTTTTTCCACTTTCATAGAGATTCTGCATCCCAACCTCCAGAAATGTGGAGGGACAGCTGTCCTATAAAGCAAGAGCTGATACTACTTTTATTGTTTTAAAGCAAGACTTGCATTTGTAAGTTTAGACCTCATTAATAGTCCTCTTCTCCTCACATGTGACTAAGACCTGTTCTCACATCTGACTCCTCCACACCTCAAGATCTTTGGAGTCTCCCTTATCCTTGGACTTCTAGCCAGCTGTTGCGTAAAGAACAGGGTGTTGAAAGATCCATCAGCATCCACCTACCTTGCAAAGCCTTGATATATGAAATGTTATCATACAAAATGATAATTGGAAAAAAGAAAATTTCTCTCTGATCTGCTAAGCTAGAAAGCTGGTACTGTGTCTGCATAGTATAGTTACCTCTGTAACAGGCCCATCTCTTGCACCTCGAAGGACATTCATCTCCTCTGGAGAAAGTTGGAATTCTTTTATGAAAGCATCTGCTATTTGTGCTTTTAATTCCAATCTCTGGCTGCAATTAAAATATCGCTTTATCATGTTATGGTAATTATGACTTATTTCATACATTTTATAAAATGTATACTCTGCTCCAAACTGCACAATATGTCATACTGTCATAATTTACTCACACCATATAACACTGTGTTTACACGCAACTACTGTTTTGGAAGCATAAAATTCTTGGAACTGACATCAGTTTATGGGGAATTCAGATGCTATGACCCTCATGTGGAAGCCAAATGCATTTGCACCAACCAGCAAATGCAGAAAGGGTTTGTAAGTATTTTGTGAGCTAACAGCCATGTGGATCACACAGTCATCTGAAGAGTCTTTCCCATATAGTCCTATGTATGGACTGCATGAAAGTCATATTAAGCAGTTTCTAAACATTACAGTTATCTGTGTGGCAATGACCTCAAATTTGGCAGACACATTCATGACACATTGGTTAGGAAGAAAATCTGAAAATGGACAACTTACAGTTCAATCTTTCACATGTCTATCCACAAGTTAAGTCCTACTGAATTCAATGGAACTGACTCCCAGGAAACAGAGTCTAGGACTAGAATCCTCTTGGTGACATGTGCTGGTGTAAGTCCCACATACACCAGCATGTATATTTTGCACAACACTGTGGAAAGAAGTAGCCTGTACCCACATGAACAATGCCCCTCATCTCAGGAGCACAACAGCAACTGGGGTTGGGACTCCCAGGCCCAGCTCCATCCACCCAGGTCCAGCTCAGCTGCAGTGTGGTACACTCAGGGAAGAACGCACAACTTTATGCTGCAGTGGAAGCTGTACTGTGACTAGGTGCAACCTGCAGCTAATCAACAATGGGAGGGGGAAGAATGAAGCTATGTGCACAACCACTCCCCTACTCTTGTTATTCCCTGGGGAGGAAATGGTGAATAGTATTTGGAATATTCCCCACATGCAAGCTTATACATGAGATATATTCAAGAGAGTAGAACCGAGTCTCAAAAAGTACAGAAATGAGTTGGTTAGATGGAATAATCTATAATTTACTGGAATGCATTATGAAATCACAGTGACCCCCTTAGACACAACAATAAGGAACAAAAGAAACTAAGGAACAAAAGCTCCTCATCTTCTTGCACAATGCTGGAGAAGGCTTTTGTCCTATCCTCTACCTATTCAAACTGATTTTAGTCAACCACAGTTTAGCAAAGCATTCCAACTCTAAATTATAGTCAAAATGAACTATGCTTAGCTGAAACAAGTGAGCTTCATAAGCTATAGTCTAATCTTGGCTTGTTTCAAGTTACTATAGTTAAAAGTAATTAAAGTCTGTCTGGATTTGGACAAAATGTTTAGCCAACATCAGTCTAAAACAGAGACAGAAAGGAACACATGAGCTTATGGCTCACTGAAGCTCATTCCCTTAATGATAAACTGTTGCTTTGTTTACTCGTGGATAAATCAGTAAAAAATAAAAGTTTCTTTTCTCTTCTGTTTATGTATCCCACATACATTATACTGCCATTTTTTTGCTACTGTTACTACTATATTTGAAGAGAAACAGACACAAACAAATAAACAGAAGCAGAGGATTAATCATATGCTTATTTCCCTCATATCAATGACTGCAAAATCTTATCAGCAGTCTTGGCTGAGAGACTGAAAAATATGATCAGTTTATCTGTTCAAATCAGCCTGATTTTATCTTGCACAGATAAGGAGTAAGTGAGACAGCATTTGGCATCCACTTAAGTCAGGCAGCCCTATCTTGATGCTCATTTATCCTGAGTGCAGGGAAATGGCTGTGGGTCTACAGGTGGCAGCAGCATAACAGAACACAGAGGGTGAGAACAGGGAAGACAAGACAAGGCAAGCAGTAGAGAAATGGCACAGAAGGCCAGTTCCCTCGATACCACCATAAGGAGTCATAGCCTAGGGACTGTGGAGGAGCAGAAGAGAAGGGAGATGAAACATGGAAAAGCCAAGAAGATAATGGAGTTAGAGAAAGCCGTGTAGCTGTACAGAAGAAAAGTTTAAGCCAGGGAGATGAAAGGGTCAAGAAAGCAGAAGAAAAACATCAAGCAGACGTAGGGAGGAAGGGCAGTGTGAAGAGAGAGTAATTAAGGGCTTAGCATAGGGAGCTCCCTCTTCCCACATGAGAAAAGAAAAAGCAAAGTGTTTCTTGAATGGATTTTTTTCAAGGTTTTTGTCTTAACACTTACAAACACTAATATATTTGGGCCCTGAACTGAATTTTAATCCACTGAGGAGAGAGATTTGGCAGCCTGTACCATTTCAGTACATGAAAGAACCCGCTTAAGTGAACTACAGTTGGTGCAGAATTCATGCAACAATCAGGAAAAGAAAATTTAGTTAATGAACTACACATCTGCAAACAACTGCCACTGCAACATCACTCAAGCAGTTTAGGACTTCAGTACTTTTAGTGAGGGAATAAACACCAAATCTGGGATTACAAAAGCAGAAGCTTACTTTGATAATCTCTTCTGCTGCCATACTTCAATTACTGGATGATTTAGTAACAAAAAGCATGGTGAAGATTTGGGGTGCGTAATTGCTGAGGGTGGAGGCCAGTTTTCCAGACAAAAGCCTGAAGGAGGACTGTAGCTAATATTTTTTAATAGATAAAATTGATCAAATTCCATATCCCTTTTTTTACATGTGTTTACTCAATTTATCTTTTTTAATTTTCTCAAGATGCTATCAATATATTAATGTAAAAACTACAACATTTTACTATAAGAAAATTTTTAGTACTATAAAATAAAGTTCCCCAATCCATTAAGAATCAATCAACTCTACTGTACTATTATAAGCATTTATGTTCAAAATTCATTCATTATAAAATAAATTAAACTTGTTATAGTGATTTTATGCTACTATAGAAAAAAATAATTTAAATCAATTTGGGAAGCCACCACATTTAAATTTTTCATGGTACAGTAGCACAGACAGAAAAAGCAGATTAAAGGTTTCCTGTTCTAATTGACTACGAAGAACACTTTGAAATTCTTGGAAAACCAAGGTTTCTGCTTGACTAGCAATTGAAAAGTAAATGACTAGATTAGACAATGGTAGTTTAATTGTAGTGTGTTAACTGCATTTACCAATTTCCAACCAAACTTTGACAGCAAACCACATCACTGGTTTGTTTGTTGTTGTTTTGTACATCAGCCAAAAATATTCTTGGGGTGCCACAAAAAAAGGAGGTTTGGAGACCACATGCAGCCTGCATGCCATACTTTGCTCACTCCTGATGTAGTTTAATGAACGTATTTTGATATTTCTTATCTTCTTTACATACAATATTAATAGATATCTATCAATGCTAACTGACCAATCAAAGCACAGGAACCATATTTCTCTGACACTCAGAAGACATTTTAGTACTCAGAATATATTATGCACATGACTTTCTAAGCAAGGAATTGAGAAAGAACAAGAGACTACTTGATTAACTGCAATCTAGATCAGGGAAAGAAGTCCACATTCCCCCAAGGTTAATCTCAAAGGAGCTGCTTACCATCAATGATCAAGCCAGAGACAAAGGTGGGGTTGGGCCATTTTTCTCTCTTTGTCAGTCCCATCTCCCCTCACCTACTGTCTCTCATTCTCTTCCTCTCTGTTTTACTCTCGCTTTTACTTCTAAAATCTGGATCCTCCTTTGATAAGAAGTGATTTGGACAACAGCAATACAGTCCTCCCTCCACATTCGTGGGTTTGATGTTGGCGAATCTGATTATTCACAAGCATGTGTGCTTTTCCTTCAATGCTCTTCCTCCCATTCCTGTGCATTTGGGGGGGGAAGGCTCCTGTGAGTCGTCCTTTCCTCCTGTGGTGTTTTCCCCCTTCCCCTTCTCATGCATTTTGCACCAGCATGGAGAACTCCTGCTGAGGCAAAATGGAAGGAAATGGGGTGGGAGGCTTCCTCCTCTGGAGTTTCCTCCTTTGGGGTTTCCCTCCCTCCCCTTCCCATCCATTTTCTCCACACTGGGACAAAATGCATGAGAAAGGGAAGGGGAGAACTCCAAATCAGAAAAAGAAAGCTCTTGGGAGCTTCCCCTCCCACCCCATTCCCTTGAGTTTTGCATGGGAACAGGAAGGGAAGAGCCCTGGCAGGGTATAGGAGACGGAGCAGATGGGGGAGTTATTTCTGACTGTTCCACTTTCACGAGTGTTCTATGCCCCAAACTCTCATGAATGTGGAGCAGGGGAATGTATTACCACTGTGTTGAACTTCAAGGAAGCATATACTAAAGGAGAATCAACTACACATCATGTACAAGTTTTTCTTCAGGTATATCCTGGGCAGATACATACAGAGAGTAGAAACTAGCACATACTGGGAAAGAATGTTTTAATCCTAGTCATACACAGCAATAATGAAACATGTCTTGCAGTCCTAGGCCAGTACCATTATTGCTATACTGCAATTTAAGTATATACAAACTGGTAAATCTACAATCCTATACTCAAGAAGTAAATCTCATTGGTTTTAATGAAATTTATTTTCATGTATGTGCACATGGGATTATAACCCATTCACCTATACACCCATATGAATCCTCCTTAACACTAAGGTCATTTCCTGAGTTCCTTCTGCAGATAAAGCCATCAAAATTGAGGAAGGCAGTTGCCATATTAAATACCTTCTTGTTGCAGTTGCCCAGTGGTGAAAGGCTCAAATCAGATACAGTGGCTACACTGTGCTCTTTTTCAAATCAGGTCAAGAACATTTTATTCTCCTAGCTTATGAATTCTGTTTTCAAAACTTTGTATTATTTTGTGTGCCAGGTTAGGAACATTTTACTCTTCAAGCTTATTAGTATGTCTTTAAAGCAATACTGATTACATTCTTACATTGCTGTAATCTTTTGCTGTTGGTTTTAGTTTTATTCTGCAGCTGTTTTGTATTGGATTTATGGGATATTTTATTGTTTCTTTTATTTTATTGTATCACTTCTCTTTTGTGAAATGCTTACAGAGCTCTGGTTACTGGGCAGTACAAACATACAGTTAATAAATAATAAAATTTTAGGATTGAGCCATAAATTCTATTAGCCTCTCATGTGACACCTTTTGTTAAAACTCAGCATTCAGAAATAACACTTTTCAGGACATAGTAATGTAACATCTTTTCACCATTTCCATGGTAACTAGTGAGACATAGCAGCAAAAAACACTATATGAAACAACCCTAAGGTGATATTTATTATTCAGTGTAAAGGAGACAGCATCCACAAAACCATTCTGATTTAACATGTCAAGTAACAAAAAGAGTAGACACGTACTTCTCTGCTTGAAGTTTAGTTGTCTTTACTATTAAATCCTGCGTCTGCTCTTTGGTTGCCTGGAATTCAAAGCATAATAATCAAAACCAAACACCATTATGGGCTTAGGATACATTTCTATTGTTCTCATCTTGATTCAACTACAAGTTATTTAAACATAGTAAAAGCGTGAACGGAAATAAACAATTCAACATTTTTCTACTGAGTAGTAAAAAAAACAGAATTCAGTTTATTTACATACTACATGTATATACTGCTCTTCTATTATCTGAACCAGTTCCATGTTCAATGCCACTATGTCCAGATTAGAGTCCTGGATTAGGACTGTGAAGACCTATATTCAATTCCTGACTCAGATATTAATTTTACCTACAACCTTGGGACAATCACAATTTCCCAGCTTAATGCACATGACAGAGTATGTGTAAACATAAAATTGAGAAGGGAGACAATGTATGTTGCTGTGAGCATTATGAAGTGCAAGATTAAAATGTCAGTAATATTGATAATAATAAGTCACTGAAATAACAAAATTAAAACTTTTTTTAATTCAGTGGATGATTTGTAGGTATTCCAGTCCAGAGTGTCAGATGCACTGTGACATCCACAAAGATGTGCATATAGACTGCCCTACTATAGACTCTTGTGCATACAGACTGCCCTACTCATTTCAATAGTTGAAGCAGACCTTGCACCACCAAAGAAACGCAACTCTAGTTCTGTTTCCTACACACAGAAATTAATGGGGATATCTTTGCAGTGGAAGTCATTTAGCACAGCTGTATTCTTGTGCTTCTAAAGAGTATTAAGAATCGCATAAGTTCTCTTTAAGCTAACACATGGAATTGAGTATTGTCTTATTGAAACTACAATTCCCAAGGTATAAGATGACCCAATGTGAAAGTTCACCCACCCTTCTACAGTACCTTCAAGTGACTAGTCATCTCCTGGCAGCAGTTATTCATGAACTGCACATCTTCATTTATGTTTTCAAGCTCCTGGAAACACAGAAGTGGATGTTACAATAAACGACTTCCCGTACACAAGAATTCTTTACCCCTCCCCTCAACACCTCCCCTCAACTTTTATTATCTCTTGAAACACTAACATTCTTTGGTGTTTTTCCTACACAACATATTTGCAACAGTTATGTGTTATACTCCTAGAATATCCAATGTTTTTCCTTCACAAAGTCCTATGTTTGTTTTTTTCCCAACCAGGAGAAATCAAGTGTGTAGAAGTATAAGACATGACTTTCAGCATCCATGTTTCTTTATCACAAGCATTCAGGAAATACAGATGTACAATTAAAATTATAACTTTTTTCAGACACTTATTCTGATACAGTGGCATACTACATGCCAACCTAAGAACATATCAGGCTTTAAGAACTTGGGCTGACAAATACAGATCTGCAGCACTACAAAGAGATTTGTGAGGGGGTGGTTGAGCTGGTAATAAGTGACTGGTAAGGAAGATTGTTCTTGCTAAAAGTAGGATGACAGCTGACAACACTTCTTTCTTTGAGGTTTTCTAGACCCCAAACTGTCAGGAGTAAAGCAGAAGTTCTACCTATCAGCTCCTCATTCTGTTCCCCCTTTCTCCAAGTTTCTCTATCCACTTCCCACAGGATTTTGTCAGAAGGCCAAGAGGGTGGTTAACTGTTCTTTGAGCAAGTTTTTATTTTGCCAACATGGATTTTTTTTTATTTTAGAATATGACCACGTTAGTCACAAGGCCCAGTCTAATTTCCAAAGCTATGTCCTAAGTTTCTTTTTCCTTTCACCATACTTGAGAGGATAGAATAGGAGGGGGTAATTGGCAACCCTCCAGATGTTATTGGACTGTAACTCCCATCAGCCACAGTAAGCACGATCAACGGTAAAGGCAAAGGGAGCTGTGCATCAACTGCTTGAAGAGAGCCACCTCTGCCCACCTCAGAGATAGAAGTACGAGCAGCTAAGCCAAGCAATGGAGTTGTCATCCACTTATTTGCCTTAGGGGTACATGTGTAGGTCCACAAAGATCCAAGAAAAACTCCAACAATTGCCTAGAAAAGTTTGTGTTGTAACTTATAAATAGTACAGATATAGACATGACAGATTCATGCTTTCTGTCACAATGTGGGATTACAAAGGAACAAGTTTTTACTTCAAGTGTATATTTTTTCAGTACAAATTAATATTTCTTTGCACCCTGAAATATTTCTTTTAAATATGTTACATCAAATAGAAAAAGAGCATATTAGATATTGGAGAAAAATACTGTATATGGTATCAAATGCAAGGATTACTTATGCAAAGTACTGGAAGTGTGAACATATACCTGATATCGAGGAATGGGATGTTAAACTATCAGAAATGATAATGATGGATGATTTGACAATGGCACTTAAGGGTGAAACAAGAGGGAAAAATAGGGAAGAACTGAAACCAATTAAAGAATACATACAACAAAAATGGGAGATTCAGAAAGAAATATGAAAAGAATGAAAACAAGTAAAGATATGGGAAAAGGGAATTGAAAAATTTATTTTCAAAATTATACGGCAAGTCACATAAAAAGGGAAGTGATCAGTAGAAGCTTGGAAAAATAAATGAATAATAAAACTAGAAGAAAGAAAAAAGGAAGTCTGTATATATTTTTTATACAGAAGGATGCTCATAAAATTCATAAGACAAAGTAGAATATAACACATGTAATTGAAATTTATTTAAATACATAAAAGATAAAGAGCTATCTATTTATGTAGATTAAGATTGAAGATCAATAGAAGAAGAAGAAATAGAAATAGAATTAGATGTTGGATAGGTATATATATTTATAGGTATATAGATATATAATTTTGATTGTATATAATTCTTTGCTTTCTGTTTCTTATATATTTAAAAAAAGAAAGAACGATTATTTGTGAATATTGTTTGTTATAATTTTAATAAAAATCAAAAATCAAAAAAATAAACACAGTGATGCAAAAAAAGAAAAGAAAAGTGTATAATTTGCACAGACAATGTACTGAATTTGTTCTAAGTTCTGGGCTGTGAATTGAAAGCTTACTCTTTCTAATCTTGGCTCTGCCGTAAACTCCCTGGATGGCTTAGGCAAGCCTTATACTGTTTCTCGGCTATCCATCCATTGTCATCTACAAACTATATTGGGATAAATATGTTGGCCTACTTTATACTGTGGGGTAAGAACTACTCAGAGATAGTTTTGAGCTCTTGGAAGGGAAGACTTCTACAAATGATAAGGGCATTGTCTGCCCAAAAATTAAGCTCATTTAAGTCCCACTATTAAGTGTAAACACAACCTGAATTTTTTCTGTTGAAATCAACAGAATTTTAGGGCTAAAATCCTAAGCAGCAATAGCTGGTAATCAGCACCACTGAATCCAAAGAAGCTCATTTCTACGCAGAAACAAACAGGATTCCAGAATAAAACATTTAATTTAAGCCTGCAATCTTAAACATACTTACTAGAGAGTCAGTGAACACAGTTACCTGGATCTGAATAAATCTGGCATACTATCTGCATATGGAAATCATTGCATTAATCTTTGTGCTAGTAACTCCAAATTACCTTTTGGCCATCTCTGATGCAAAGGATAACATATCTAATTAATGAAATACAACTTTCTCCCTTCTGTACTTTTAAAAGGGCCCCAAATAATTGCCTGCACCAAGCTTTTAATGTGATAGAATATATCAAAGTGTTCAAAGTTGGTTTGTTTTCAGTGAAAATATAATACATGATATAGGAAGGACAGATGAAAACTATACAGAACTCTGTATCATGGCCAGTATAAGATGGATTTTCCTTAAGAACAGTCATTTGTTTTCTGGCCAACTTAATGATGGACATTTAAAATAAGAGAAGGAATCCTGTGGCCTCCAGATGTTGCTGAATTATAATCCCCAGCATTCTTCACCATTGGCTGTGCTGATTAAGGTTGCTGGGAGTTGCAGTCCAACAACATTTTGGAAAGTTCCTGATTGCCATCCTTGATTAAAAATCATTAAAATATAATACCTCTTTCACTTGCTTGAAAATGTAGACAAATTCTTCATTTATGGCTAAACTGCGATGTTCAATATCCCCACGCAAATTTCTTCTGGTACGTAAGCTGTTTTCTACAAAAAAGGCTGAAAGAGCCTTGAGTGCTTCCAGCATTTCCTATAAAATATGTATGACAAAAAATAGATACCATGTTTACAGCTCATACAAAATGAATTATAAAAACACAACAGCTTCAGATTTATAGATACAATCATATTTTAAGATCTCTTTATTTCCTTAAGGAATCAAATCTGAGTTATTTTTTAAAAAAAGTTCTGAATATTTTGTGAACCTTTAAATGCCATATTTTTGCACGTCTAGTCCAGCAAAGAGGATCCTTAACTGAAACTTAATTCATCACATGCTTTTCTTTAAAGAATGAGATCACTAAGCCAGCAGATTTACTAACGAATTTTCTCAAGAAATTCCAGAGACAAGGAACCACACATCTAACAAAAATTTTACCCCTCAACTCACTTAAGATATTCTCTTTCGGAATTTACTACATTTATCAGCTTATGGTCCCACAGCATGGATCCATAGCATGTAGTATCTTCACAATCTTTATAACTGTATGAAAGAAACTTTATTATCAAGTATAATATTATTAATACTATATTATATTATATTATTTATGTATCAAATAACAAATGTTCTGCTGATTAAAGAAGCAAACAGGACTGAAGAACCTGCAGTCCACCAACTACTGTCCAACAGCATCCAGAGTGCTAGAGACACCACAGATTTGACATGAAAATTATGGCTTTGCCACCTAACTATATTGCTGTGAGCTATGCTCCTACACCTGAGGCAGTGTTTGTCATGGATCTGTGTGGCTTTTGCCTGGAGACACGCTAATACCTCTGTGCCCATCAAGCACACTGTAAAAAAAAATATCAAAGAACCAGGAATAGTTTTGTGATATTTCTTTATATTGTACATGCAATTTATATCCTGTCATTCCAGTACTTCTACATTGCTGCAGAACAGTCAGTGATGAAAACCTATTAAATAAAACTGCTGAATACATCATGAAAAACCAATGTATCACACTGTGGCTTGACTATCATTTTTACAGTGCTCTGTGCACAGAGATTTGAGCTAGGATTAGATGGTAGACTTTTGTGATTTGCTTGTAAAAATGATGTGTTTGTGCTTCAAGTCAACATTTCTGCACCATCACAACAACACTATGTACTGTATCTCTAACTTTCACAGTGCAAGTCTATGGACATGAACACAACAGGTGAGCAGAAGGGTTTTGGAGCCTATGAACAGCAATCACAATGCATCCATTTGCACCACAAAGGTTTTTTAATCATCCGTGCTTCAGATGTATCCTTTTTGTGCTTCCACATCACCCTAAAACTTTTCACTCCATGGACTCTTCTAGACTGGTCTAAAGAATCTTGGCTTCTCACAACATAGCTCCTTGGATTTTGTCAGTTATTGCCTCTGCATCCATTCCTTCTATTCTTTGGGAGGTCAGCACTGTTTCTACTGATTTCTTGGATCTGCAAATCTGCACTAGGGCTCTTCCAAAGTTTTATTTAACCAGGGCTTAGTTTGCTGAAATAGCCCTATGATTTCTTATGAGCTACAGTGCAACACTGTCACATCACTGACACACTGAATTTATAAAAAACTAAAGAGAGAAAGGAGAAGAAAAAATTGTTTTTATTATTATTCTGATCTGTCTCAGAATTAAAAAGACAAAGAATGGGAATAAAATATTTCAGTTGGTGCTGGGAATTGTCAAAGCAGTCTGGGATGTCATCTGGATAATTTAAAAAAAATAATCCAGAAAACTACTGCAATCTACTGACACATCTGCCCTGTTCTACAGGATCACCATATCAAAACATGGTAATCCATGCTGACCCATGCTGCAGATCCCTTTGTAGCACAAATTAGCGCATTAGGGATTGTTATGGGGCAATTCATTTATACAGAAACAGTGATTTGATAGTGCATCTGAATCATCTACATAAAAACCACAAGGATCCATCAGAAGATCTGTGCGTAAGAATCACCTGAGTAGTATCACGAAAAACTAAATCTATAACCAGCCCAGTACACTCAGTATCAAAGATACTGTAATTGGATGATGAATGTTGAGCTACTTTATGTATCTGAAAAAGTTTCAATGAAAGCAGTGCCAGAAGATACATACAGATCTCAAATTACAGTTCACACCACTGTGTATTAACTACATTGTAAAAATCATGAAGCCAGCATTTCACAGTGTTTCTGCAGCATAAAATCTAGATGTGAGGCATGCATCAGATGTTTTAAAAAATAACTATTAGAGACACAGTCAATAGTCTCACTATCCTTTCATTAAACTTATCAAATCATTAATTACTTTCAGTAACCTTGTTTTTACTTCATAATAGCCCAGGAAAAAACAAATGTACAGTTGGCCCTCCATAGCCACAGATTCTGTGCCCATGGATTTAATTAACCAAAGCTTGAAAATATCCTCCCCCTGAAAAAAATTCCAAAAAGCAAACTTTGATTTTGCTGTTTTATATAAGAGTTGCCATTTTACTACACCATTGTACATTATTGCTGTTCACCACCTCGATCCATCTGGAGAGGCGGGATAGAATAAATTTTTAAATTATTATTATTATTATTATTATTATGGGACTTGAGCATCCATGAATTTTGGTATCCACGAGGTGTCTTGGAACCAAACCTTAACAGATACTGAGGGCCAATTATACTAGTGGTCCAATAACAAACAAATTTCACACTAACTCTACAAAGGTTCAAATACAGATGCAACATCAAGTGAGAGTGTGGCTGTGGGACATAACACCACAGCCGGACATTACTCCAAAGTAATTCTTTTAAATGCAGCCAGTATGCCTGACACCGGGTGTACAGAAATCAAATGTTAAGCACAGCCAACATTGGTTTCAAAAATCCAGGATAGATTAAGAAGCATATATTCAACCACTCTTAATTTAGCAAACATGTAGTTTTTTAGTCCCTGAAATCAATGTCCCGATTTAGAGAGAAATTTTTAGGATGCCTTTATTTTGTTGTTAATACATATAAAGTGCATCACACCCTATAGTGAATGTTACTGCATTGCTCCAAGTAGTTGTGGATCTTTTATTCACAAATACCATCAGCTCCACCATGAAACATACATGTTTTGCAACACACATTCTCAGAAAACAGTTCTGTTTCAAGTATAGGCGCACCATAGGGAAGACAATCAGTTTCTGTACCTTTGACAGCAATATGGAAAAGCGACTTTTCAGCCAGCCTAGCCTGCAGAACAAGCAAACAAACACCTACTGGAATTCACAGGACCCCTGCTGTCTTCTTTTCAATGCGGCCACCCTAGGCCATTTCTGCACTACACTGTTACAGCGCTATTATTCCACTTTCAACATCCTCTGGAATCCTGAGGCCTGTTGTTTACTGAGGCCAAAGCGCTCTCCGGCCCCTCCTTAAACTGAAAACCCCAGGATTCTATAGGCTGTTGAGAGTGGGATAATAGCGCTATAACCGTGCAGTGCGGAAACAGCCCTAGTTTACAAGCCAAAGGCATGGGGGACTAGAGATGTTCTTGACTGAGAGCCCAGCCCGCTATGATACTGCTGGTTACACCTCTCCCTTCCTCGTTTGCAGGGTCATGTTAGTGCTTTCCGAGGCAAGCAAGTGAGGCATGACAAGAAGCGAGTGACTCCATCCTATCCCCCGATTCTTCTCATCCTAGAAGGAAAAACTCCCTCAGGGAAGCGGGAAGGGAAGGCGAGCCAGTCTGTCTGCCCGCCTGGTCGGCTCACCTTGTCCGCCTCCAGCCGCGTCTCCAGCACTTTGCGGAGCTTACGCGAGAGCGGGTTGGGCCCGGGGCCTCCGCTCAAGCCCTGCGAGGAGGAAGAGGCGCCAGCCGCGGACCCCGGAGCCCCGGCCGCGAAGGGCTGCAGCGAGCGCTGCGGCTCTTCCGAAACCGCCGCCATTTTGTCCCCCTTCCCGGCGGCCGCCGTGGCGCAGGCGGAGCCACGAGCCGGACCTGGAACAGTGCAACGCCGGCTCCCCGCCCTTTTGCCGGAGAAGTCGGGGTCCCCCGCCCGCTTTCTATCGCTGCTGGAAACCCAGGCGGTTAAGCTTTTCCTAACTTTAGTAGGCGCGCGGTTGGAAGCGAGGGAGTGGTGGCAGGGCTTGTCCTTTCATGGTCCATGAAAAGCACTTCGGCTTCCGGGATGCAACTGAGCAGCGTCCTGAAAGGTCTAGCCAGCTCGCCCAAGGAGAAAGAAGGGCCCTTAACAGCAATATTATTCCACTTTCAACGCCCTGTGGGATCCTGGGGTTTGTAGTTTCCTGAGGCCAAAGAGCTCTCTGGCTGAGAATTCTAAACGCCCCTCCCTCAACTGCAAATCCCAGGATTCCATAGGATGTTGAAAGTGGAATAACAGCACTATAACAGTGGCCATTTCTGTACTACACTGTTATAGTGCTATTATTCCACTTTCAACATACTGTGGAATCCTGGGATTTGCAGTTTAGGGAGGAGCATTTAGTGAGCTCTTTGGCTTCAGTAAACTACAAACCCCAGAATTCCACAGGCTGCTGAAAGTGGAATAATAGCACTATAACAGAGTAGTGCAAAAATGGCCAGTGCAGGGTGGAAATGGCCAAGGATGCTTGGGAATCGCGCCTCAGCAACACCCGAAGGGTCATTGTTCATCCTGTCCCCAAGAATAATCCGTAATAACAATTAAGGGAAGAATCTTGCAATCATGTATTTCAACTGCACCAGTTAATGAATAGCACTAATCTCGGATGTTCCTGAAAAATCGACTTTTGCTCTTTTCCAATGTAATAAATTTTCTTTTCTGATTCCTTACATTTGGGCTGTTGATAAAAATTGCATGACAAAATCGGCTCCAAAAAAGCATATGTGGCAATCAATTGTTGGTTTTTAAAAGGCGGCAAGACTTCATTTTAATACCACAAGAAAGTAACTGCCTTGTAAAATGGCAAGAAGAGCAACAGAAATAATTTATATAAATAGCAGCTTTAGAAAAATTGAGCGTTTGGCCCACCAAATGTTTTGGATTTTTACTCCCAGGGGTTGCAGCCAGCATGGTAAATAGTAAAGGATTATGGACTTCATAGCTCAAAAATCTGAAAGTTTACTTATCTTTGTTTAGAAAAATAAAAGCCTGAAATGCTTTGTCTTATAATCTTTACAGCCACTCTGTAAAGTGGATCACTCTTATTACTCCTATTTTTGCAAAGGGTGAGTTGAGCAATAAACTGGTCTAAAGTCTCCAAATTAATTCCGTAGACACCAATTCAAATTCCAGAATTCCTGATAAATTCCTTGGCTGCAGTTTACCACACTAATACTTCCAGACAAGGCAAGTATTGTGTCTGTACTTGCACCAGACCTCACTGCACTGTCAAAGAGATTCCACCTATACTTGCAAGTAATTTTCCTTATGATTTCCAATTTCATCCCAGCCCTTTGGTAAGGATCTGATTATGTTGCAATCATTTATACAGCAACAGGAATGCACATGGTGCTTCAGTCAGTCCCTGGGCCCCTACACCAAGGAGCATTCAATCTGCATTCTGAGCATAAACAGAAACTTGAGGAATTAAAACAGCAATAGGATGGGGATCTGGGAGGGTCAATCTGTCTATGGCAGCAGAACTCTGACCTTGATCTGTAGGATTAGAATTAGACATTGCCAGAGCAAAATGTGGACCATCAAAGTACGGAGTTCCATGCTGATAAACATGCCTCCTCACCTGTTAGGAAATTAGATGCGCTGCAGTGGTGTTCCAGATACTGCTCTTACTGAAGGGTGGACTGTGTGGGAGAGCAAGTGATCATGTGACTCAGAAAGAGAGTGCAGACCCAGGATGGCTTTAGAGTTACTAGAGGAAGCATGTGTTACCCTGTATGTTGGGGGTCCCAGGAGGGGCACCCAAATTACCAAATAAAACACAAGTTGGGGGAAATTAAACTCGAGCACTCTCTTAAGCTAACAAGAGGCAGGGTAACTTCAGCTAGGATCTTTTACCCAATGTATACAGCGTCGGGACAGAGAGCAGTTAGACAAGCTTTAAAGTAACAAATGATATTTTTATTAAGAACAAGCAACACGAAAGACACGACAAATACTAGCTAACTTAGAAACAGAAACGGAGAGATTTAAGGGAGTGGGTAATACGACACCTGGTCTCGTAGTCCTGGAGAGAAAGACGGGGTTCCGGGAGAGAAAGCTCAGCAGGACTCGCTGAGGGGAGTTCCCTTAGACAACTGGCAGCAAGGCAGGATGGAAGTCCAAAGTAGTCCGAGGAAGTCCCAAAAGTGGGGACTTTTTATAGGGTGGAGTTTGCCTACAGGCTATGCTATGCTCGGTGAGAACAAAGGAAATTTGGAGCTGGACAAAGGATTCGGAAAAGGTCAGGTTTTGTATGATTAGCTTAGCACATAACAACAACAGTGTGGCCAGTACGCTGATGGCCCGACATAAAGGAATGGCGCGGCTCTTGGCTGCGTGGCTTTGTGTGTCTATGCGCCGAGCAAAGCCTGTTTGCAGGGAGGTTTTTCCCTAAAACAACGGAAAGGCTTAAGTTGCCTGCCTGAAATAGGTTTTGGAATGTACAACCATTAACGGCCGCACCTAATATGTGCTTGTCCAGTGGACCTCTGCAAACACGTGGAGTAGGGTGGTAGAGAAAGGTCAAGCAAAGGCTGAATTATTTGATATCAAAAGGATATCTAGTGCTCTCACCCGATATATCATAACTGGAGTAACACATGCACAGTTTGGACCCATAGAAAGCAACATGCAAAATGTGTCAGTTACTTCCATTATCTGTCAAAATGAAAGATCACAGATCCACATTAGGGCATTGTGTGCACACATTTGTTTTTCCAATTCCAAGCACTCATGTTCTATACACATGCAATATACTCTCAATGAGCACCCATAACCTCCTCCATGTTGGTGCCCACCATTCGGATGTGCGCTATAAAAGTACACATACAACACATGCACTAGAACAGAGGTGGGACTCATGCAGCCCTCAAGATGTCATTGAACTGAAACTCCCAACATTCCTCAGTATTGGTTGCACTGGCTAGGAGCTGCTGAGAGTTGTAGGTCAACAAATACCTCTAAGTCCACAAATACCCACTCTTCCACTAACAGCAAGAATGTATCAACGTGTGGCAAAAAAGCAAGGCAGCTATTAGGTCTGGCTGAAGACATTTTCCTTCCTCCTCCTATGTAGAGAAGTGAACTGGCCTTACAAGCTAAATTTTCCTTCATCACTAGTGCTGGAACAATGCCTCAAGGGGAGCGTTCCTGAGGGAAGCAGGCTAGTTTAGGGATAGTACGTTAGATAAGGCAGAGTTCTAGTGGCTTGTTGGTCCATATGAAATATGAAGTAAATGATTATTACTGGGTTTGCTTATGTGTTTACTGCATCAACAATGGATGCAGAGGTGCCAGACTAAGGTCCTAAATCCTACTTTAGTCCTCACTAGAGTAGACCTATTGAATCCATTAGATTCATCTACACGTTGATTCATCATTCAGTAATTGTTTATATGTGTCTACTTTAGCCAGGACTAATCAGCAGGATGCCAGTCTAACTTGGTTGATGCAGAGAACTATGTACTTGAAGGGGGGGGATGTGCTAGCATTTGATGCTCTGTCCCAAAGGGCAGCAAGCTGTTGTGGGTCAACCTTAAATAGAATCAATCAAAATGTTACAAAACAGTAAGTAAGTTTTTGATTTCTACAGAACTCTTAACCAGGGTAGTGTTAGGCAAAAAGGGGAAAAGAGAAAAGGAGGCATGTGAAGACTGCATTTGTTACGGTCACTTAGCCTAATAAAGGTACCGGAGCAGAGAGGCAGACCTGTGAACTGTATGTGCTAAGTGAGTTTTTGTTGCCAAAACTGCACTACCATCTGCTGTCAGTGTGGCCAAAACTGCACTACCAAACCTTTTGAGTTCTCCAGGGAGAACTGGAATTGATTCTGGCTTTGCATCCTCTGATTCTGCCATGTGGTTAAAAGGGTTGTGTTCTGGGAAGATCAGTACAATTTTGACAGACTGATGGCAGCTCTTACTTGTACTATTTTTAACCTTCTTTGAAATTACTTCACCAATCAAAATGGCTAGTAGGTCTACAGACTGGTATCTCTCTGGAGCCAGTTTATGTGAGCCATTTTACTATGTGATTATGATCTTCAGTTTTGTGCTGTAAACTGGGTGAGCTTATTCCAAAAGATTTTAAATTTATTCCATTGTATGAGTTAATCAAAATTAGTAGTTTTGAGACCCATTAAGGTCTAACAATGGTGATAATAAGGCTTAAGCCTACTAGAAGCCCTGTTTCCTAATCCTAAATTTGTGAGTGAAAACTATACAATTGAATGGTTTTAGCACACACGCACTATGCATACCTAGGATATGCATTTTTTTGTTTTTTAATTGCACATAATCCAGGTCTGAGACTTGATTTTTAGAAAGGGAAACATATGGAGAATACTCAAGTCCACTTAAATTCTAAATCAAAATTACTGTGTGGTAACTTCATTTTTGCTCAAGACCCGTAATATGCTGTATATTTACAAATAAAGTCCAGAAAACAAATCTTTTCTTATAAGGATTCAGTCTCTTAGCTGCGTACAATTGACCTTCCATATCTGCAAATTCTATGTCCATAGATTCAACCAATCATGGCTTGAATTTTCTTTTTTTAAAAATCCAAAAAGTAAACTTTGATTTTGCCATTTTAAACATGGGGAGGCCCTTTTACTACAGCATTGTACATAATGGGACTTGACCATCCATGAATTTTGGTACCGTGGGGGGATATCATAGAAGCAAACCCTAGTAGATATTGAGGGCCCACTGTACTTTTGCATGTTCACTCAAAAGACAGTCCCATTGGACTCAATCCAATGCTTAGTCCCCAATTAGAGTAGACCCATTGAATAAATAGGACTTACAAAAAGTTGATTTAACAAATTCAGTTCACTCAATGAATCTATTCCACCTGGGATTAGCAGTTAGATTTAACCTTATGAGTTCAATAGAGACCAAGAATCAGGTATGATAACCTCATCTTCCATCCTGTCTGTCAGGAAATTTTCCTCTATATATTTATCTGCTAGGGTAAAACTGAGATTACACTCTAACAATCCAAAACCATTTTACAACCTTGTAATCATTGTCCATTCTACAGTAAAAGGCTACAGGTATGGCTGTCATATATGTACAAAAGACTAAGAAGTGAACATTAGGCTCAGACAGATATTTTCTAGTGATGCTTTTATTAAACATACCACACCATATTAAGATAATTTTTCATCTTAAAGAATGAATAGCAAGTATTATTGACAAAAGCTTATGAAACTGACACTTATCTGAGATTGAAGTTGACCCATATCTCCTTATGACTGTTCACAGATCAGTGGCCTAACACAAATAATTTGTCATCTGCATCATTGTCTTCTTATGTCCATAAAACTGGTTGTCTACATGTTCTTCTTACTGTTGTTACAGTATTTTCTACTAGGAGTCACTGTGTTGTACAAATCCTGAGCTATGAATCAGGATAGGTTGCTTTGTCCTGTTAGAAGTATTTATGAGGCTTTGCCAGTCAGCGTGCATAGAAACTGCAACATTACTGTATCTGGCAGTTCAAAGCTTTCCAACATAAGTATGCTAATGGATGCTGAGCATGGCAGTTTCAGAGACTCTCTGTAAGTATCACAGTGTAGCAAAGGAAAATGAAAGTCATATCTCTTCCGAAAAGGCAAATTGAAATGCTGTTTCTCCAGCCTGTCCAACAGGCCCTTCATCAGAATACACAAGGCTACTTCTACAGTTTGACTGCCAAAATATGATTCTCGGATCAGACTGCTTTTTCAACATGTCTTTCAGCTTATCAATCTTATACCATGGGTTACAGTCTACCCTACTTCAGAAAAGTGTTTGCATAAACAACTAACATAATCTGTGTAATTGTCTGCTCAGCCTCCAACAATGCTGCTTTCACACACAGGCTCAAAGGCGTTCTTGGGAGCTCCTGTGTGTATAGAACTGTCATCAGTTTCATCAGTTTTAATGATCCTGGCAAACCCTCTTTGGCAGCCAGCTCAACATCTAATTGGAGAAAAACAATTCTTCAGCCAGGCTAAAGAGCTCTGCTTGGAAGCAAACAACACACTTGGCAAAGTACTTTCTTTTTTATATTATTATTTTTTCCTCCAACAATGATGGCATCTAGAAACTTGATCTAAAATTATGTGATCAGATTCTGCAGTTTATATTGGGGATGTGGTTTGCAAAAAATTACTCCCCTGACTTATTAAGAGAAAGAGAAAGGGAAAAGTTGAGGAGCCAAGGGAACAAAGAAAGAGACAGACAGAGCTCAATCAAACAAGGCTTTTATTATGCAGCCAACCTGCCACATTAGTGGAATTTTACAGGCGGTTCTCACATCTTATCCACTTGCAACCTTTCTGACAGTTTCTTCTGTATCTTCTTTCTCTAGCAAAGATCTCTTAAGAAGGAAAAACTAAAACATCTGGACAATGTCATCTGATTGGTTAAAGGCTGGGAAGCTAGAGCCAATCCTACCATATAGAGAACTGAAAGAAAATTTCATGAGGGGGCACTAATTTGGAGTCGAAATGGCCTCCTTCCCCCTCCCTGCTCCAGAATTAAACTTCTTAGCTCTGTTAAGCAGCAGATTTGGGGATGTCATGACAAGGCAGAAAATGGATTGGCAACAGAGGTGATTGTCAGGGTTCTTTTTTTAGCTGCCACAATAACTTATTTAGCTTTGGGTACTATAATAATGAGCAAATGGGAGTTGAATGGAGGTAGTTGCTGAACTGGAGGTGGCACCATTTATGTTCTTGTTAACTGCCATCAGGTCGACTTCAATTTACAGAGATCTTGAAACCATTCTATTGATATTCCATCTGTTTATCACAGTTTATTTCTCCCAACTGTCCTGAGTGCAACTTCTACTTCACTTTCTAAAATTGGAGGTTAATGTTCAAAAGGTTCTTCCTTTAATTAATTGGTCATTCTTTCATCTCTTTTATACATTTCTTTAGTATAATGTTTCAGTCACCTTTTTATTTCTACTGGGTTATGGATTGTGTTCCCTTGCTGGTTTAATTTTCCCTCTGATTTCTTGGATCTTGTGGAAGAGGTATTTTGTTCTCCTTTTTGCTATTGTTGTTGTTATGTTCTGTTTCTCTACACTGAAAAATATAGCACTTCTCTTTGTTCCTGAGAGTTGAACAATTTCATTCAGGGTTCCAGTTTTATTTTGCTTCTCATTTATCCTTAACTCCTTGAAGGGTTTCCTCTACAATCTTTGATTCTGCTCTGTTTAATCCTTTTGCACTCCAATAAAATATGATTAAAATCAAGCCCTGTTTTGGTGTGTGATCAATTTCTTCCTGGACTGCAGCACAGAATTTTTCAGTTTCTTCTTCTGCTGTCTCTATAGGTGAAGCATAAACTTGGATTATGGTTATATCGATGCGTTTTCAATTAAATCTTATTGCTATGATTTGATCAGACTTTGCATGATATCTTTTGATTGCTTTTGTAGCATTATTGCAGCAAATTCTTCACTATTGATACCACTCCATTTCTTCTTAGATTCTCATTTCCTGAGTAAATCACTATGTAATTATCTGATTCCAAATGCCCCATACCTATCCCCTTAGCTTGCTCCTGCCAAGTATTGCAATATTTATATATTCGAATTTCTGTTTTACTGTGTCTAGCTTCCCCTGATTAATGCTTCTCACATTCAACGTTCCTATAGTACGTGTTGTGCAGCTTTGGGCTTTCTTTTCACCTCTGAGCATGTCGTTAGCTGAACATCCTTTTGGCTTGAGTCCAGTTGTGTCATTAGCCACAGTGCTATTCATAGTTGTCTTCTGCTGTACCCCAGTAGCATGTTGTGTGTCTTCTGACCTGAGAGTTTCATCTTCTGGCACTATCTCTTGTTTCAGTTTGGATTGTCATAGGGCTTTCATAATTAAAGACATTCAAAAGGGGTTTGGCATGCCTCCTTTTGAACAGTATTAGCAAGTGTTAGCTGTGGTGTCACTGCCACTGTTTCTGAGAGATCCTTCACCAATGTTACCTCCCATTGATGGTGGTACCTAGTAGCTGTTTTGCACATTTAGTCTGGCTCCTCAGCAAAATCGTACTTGATATGAGAGACCCTACCAGCAGCACAGGAACATGGAGTCCTACCAATGGGGAAAGGTAGTGCCCTGGTGAGTTATATTCTACTTCAGGCAATAAAATTAATTGGACAGGGCCTGCTAGGAACTGACAGCCTGAACCCTCCTGAAGACAAGGATCTTATGAGTATTAAGGTGACTGAAGATGGGGCCAGACCTCTAAGTCTAGGATTCAGCTGGGTGGAAAGAACTATGTGTATTTATCCCGAAAAGAAATCCTTCTCACTCTCATGATAATATAGTCAGTAAGTGGAACATGACCACAAATATTTCACAGATGAAAACCAGGGCATGCATGGCCAAACCACATCAAAGGTGACTAAGATGGCAGAAAACATTAATGAGGAAGAATAGACAAGATAGGACAAGCTGAAATAGTGTGCTTTTGACAGAACCAATTCAGAAGGGCAAGATTCTTCCCTTCCTCTCCCTTCTGCTGAATTTTGCATTCATTGCAAACTGCCTTTGCAGTTTGAGCTCAGTTTGCTGCAATTGAAGATGGGGGGGGTGGAATTCAAGGAGGAGAGAGAATCTGAGACATTTTAAAAGCAGCTGAAAAAGTGGGACAACAGAGGTTTAACTGGAATTGTCCCTGTCAAACCTTGATAGTTGGAGGATAAGGTAGAATAATTTACTTTATTCATAAACCTGATTCTACTGTTTCTGGGATCACTACACACCCTGAAGTGTGACCTCTCTGTCTACATGGTTGGAGTTCTTTATAGACACAGCTCTGTGTATCCTGTTACTGTGCAGAAAGAATCAGTGTACGGAGGCAAAGTAACACCTTAGCAAGTATATTCCCCCTTCCTCCTCACATAATGACATAAGAAGCATGCTACAGGATCAGACTGAAGGCCTGTCTTGTCCCAAATCCTGTAGAGATAGCAGGCAATCAGTTTCCTATGGGAAACTCACCAACACACCCAAACTGCCTTTCCTAAAAAGGGCCTATCTAGTTGCTCTGGATTCCTAGAATCCGAAGAACTCCTTTCTACTGCTGCCACTTACAAATCCACACTTAAAGAGTAATGACAGAAGCAGAGAGAACAAGATAGCCCCCTGAAATGACACCTTCTTTGCAGCTGCCTCCTGCAGTCGTACCCTTGCAACATTTGTCATCTCACATTCCCTGCCCCAGTCTCTATTCCAAGTAAGAGATGGCCCATCACAGAGGAAAAATAAAAGTACTAACTTAAGTGGCAGATTTTTAGAACCATTTAGGGTACTGCATGGATGGGGGAGACAGGCACATCTGACTCAAGGGGTTATATACTCTTGGTTGAATTTTTTTTCCCCACTCATCCATCCATCTCTTCATTTATATCCCACCTTTCTCTCAGGCTGGGACTCAAGGCAGCTTAGGAAAAAAAGAGAGAATACAATAAAACGCATATAGTTAAAAACATACAAAATCAAGATTAAAACAGTGCTAAATAACAACAGAATTAAATTGTACTTTAAAACAAATTAAAAACAGTATAGCACCATAAAAACTATTTTTGTTAAAATCAGTTTCCAAAAACTTGCTGGAAAAGAAAGGTCTTAACCTTTTGCCAAAAGGAGTTATCCTATCTTTCCTAGTGAGGGAGTTCCTAAGCATGGGAGCAGCCACGGAGAAGGCCTTGTCCCACATTCCCACCCATCGTGCCTGTCAAGGTGGTGGGATAGAGACAAGTGCCTCTCCGGCACATCTTAGAGCTCCTGCAAGCTCAAACCCCTAAAGTTGACCAATGGATAGCCACTTTGCTAGAAATAAAAAATGTGGATATAGTAACAGAGAGACTAAAGGGTAAAACAGATGAAGAAATAGAAGGAGAATGGGAACAATTGAAAGATTTAGAAACGAGGTAACTAACTAGTAAGAGTACAATATAAGGGTGGAGAGAAGTAATATATATGAGATGGTGAAAGCTTTAAAAATACATTTGAATCGTACTAATGGTGTATTAAAAGTTGGAAATTTTTAAACTAATATAACAGATGGACTAGATGGATCGCAGGAACAAACAAGTATTTTGATGATTAATTGGTGTAGTACAGGTATAAAATCAAAAATAATGGGGTCTAGGGAGGATTGGAAGAAAATCATGAATATATCTATGTGATGTAAACAATGTACAAAATTATAATTTTATATATGTAAAACTAATTAAAAAAAAAAGAGCTCCTGCAGGCTCATATAGGAGGAAATGGTCCTTTCTTGCATAGTGAAGGGTGAGATCTTGCATTAGGAGAGGTATCTCAGGTAGAACTATGACACATTTCCCCCTCACTGTTGTTGATGTGTGCAAGTCATTTCCAACTCATAGAAACCCTCAGGCAAACCTACTGCAGGGTTTTCTGGGGGCTGAGAGTGTGTTACGTGCCTAAGGTCACCCAGTGGCTTTCCATGGCTGAGCAAGGAATCAAACCCTGATCTCCAGGGTTGTAGTCCAACACTCTTAACTACTAGACCACACTGGCTCTATTTTCCCTTCTCCCCACTCAACACAACCGTTTATTAGCCAGTGGACAGTTTGAGTTAGCACATACTTGCAGATGGATGTACAGTGAACAGCATCCTTCAGGGCCTCTTGGGGATCCTCTGGAAGTCCCAGAGGATGATGTCATACACAACGAGCGATAGGAACAGAACTGCAAGCTTCTCCACGGCCATCCTCATTTTCCACACACACCATCACCAGCTTGCAGCCTCTGCAACAATAAAAAAAAGTGAGCGACACGGATTTAGTTGGGTTTATGGCTGCATAACACGTTAACAGGATGTTAACTGAAATTTTGGATAGGTCTGACACCTGGTGGATTGTGATACAGGAAATCCCCAAGAAGCTTAAATTCAAGTGCCCAGTTTACAATCTTCTTATATACTTATTTTAAGGCTTGAACTATTAAATTATGTTTTACATATGCACACCCTCTTCTCTTCTAATCTCTGCATTCAAGGGAAATAGTACACTGTATTGTCTAAAGCTGGTCAACTTCCCCAGGTTTGGGGTTGCAAACACAGCCTATCAGAGAGCATGGGTGGTAGAATATGTTTCTGCCGGTCCTCCTATCCTGTATCCCAAATTCAAAATAAAATTAACCGGAGAAGATAATTTGCATATTCTAAAACAAGTGGGGGGGAAGTGAAGTCCTCGGGCTCTCACCCACCCCAACAAGTGGGGGGGAAAGTGAAGACCTGGGGCTCTCATCCACCCCACACTCCCCAAAATGACCTTTTCCTAGTCCCCCCCCCCAAAGAGTGAATGGAATTGTATGGAAGCTTCCTGGAAAGGCACCTTTTACACTTGATCTTAGTCAAAAGACTGAGAAGTGATAAAAGTCACCTTGTAAATAGGTCATAGCTTTCCCCTGCCATATTTAACATAAAACTTACCACTTTTTCAAAACCAGAAGTGTACTTCTGACCACTTCTATGTTGTTGTTTTTTTCCTTTTGGGGGCTCTTTGTGGCAAACCATGCACTCTCAAAGGGGTCCTGGGAGCAGTAAAGTGGCCCCTGGACCTACCACAGTTGGCCACCCCTGTTCTGGGGGTTGGAAAGGGACCTGCCACATTTGGTGAGTTTCCCTGACCTGTTATATCCAAGGGAGCCCCACCTTTTTTTTTTGGAACAGGAAGTAAAAAGAAATCACTTCTGGTTCAGCCTAAAATAGGCTTGTCTGAACATGGAGTGGCAAAATTGGGCCGTATTTTGTGATTTACGGTCTACTGCAAATGCCAAGCACTCGCTTTCAAGTGGGTGGGGAGGAAATACTGCATCTGACAAACATCCCATGCAGTGTCTCTCTTTAAAATACAGAGTGACATTTGAATTCATGTAGCCATTCACATTCAGTACACCATGGCCATTTCCGCACTAGACTGTTATAGCGTATTATTCCACTTGCAACATCCTATGGAATCCTGGGGTTTGCAGTTTCGGGAGGGGTCCGCTGGCCCCTCCCAAAACTGCAAACCCCAGGATTCCATAGGATGTTGCAAGTGGAATAATAGTGCTGTAACAGTCTAGTGCGGAAATGGACTATGAGTTGTTTCAAGTTCTAGACCTCAGCCCTTTGTTTTGGAGGATTCTGGTATCCCAGGGCTCAAAACAGTTATCGTGTTAACTAACAAACAGAGGCATGGCAAACTAATCAGGCACGTTACATGCACGGTACCATGTGCTGGAAGGACAGGGGCCACCTGGGTTTTCCACAAACAGGTCTTGCCACTGTTGTGTGTTTATTCAGAAAAATAAAATCAGAAAAAACAAAACCCCAGAACATGTATGGCCATTCTCCTCACCACTCTAAATGAATGAAGATCTAATTTCGCATGCATAACAGTTCAGAAACCGGGAACAAAAGTATGACCTTGCATAAATAAATTTTACGTTGGATAAAAATATTTGATTTCCCCCAATGCCTAAAAAATATGATTAACCAAGGATTAAAATACTTGATCAGGACAACTTTCAGGAAGGTGAACTCAATATGGGCCATTTCCGCACTACAGGGTTAAACTGCTGCTATTCCACTTTCAACGCCCTGTGGAATCCTGGGGTTTGTAGTTTACTGAGACCAAAGAGCTCTTTGGCTGAGAATTCAAAGTGCCCTTCCGTAAACTACGAACCCCAGAATGCCATAGGAGGTTGATAGTGGAATAGCAGCAGTTTAACACTGTAGTGTTAAATGGTGTCAAGGCTAGGTTCATTCAAAGGCCCCTCCCTCAATTGAAACCTCTGGATTCCATAGGATGTTTAAAGTGGAATAATAGCACTGTAACAGTCTAGTGCGGAAGTAGCCTTAGTTTTACTTGGGCATGATTTTTCGTGGAATACTTGGAGATACTACGACATGCACTTTTGTTCCGAGACAGGACTAATACGGTCTCCTTCTGCTTTGCCTCCTCATTGTATTAACTCGTTCTGTTGTGAATTGGGTCTCCTCGACCCATGCGGTGCCACAAGTGGAAGCGATGATCCCCTTCCAGCCCGTTCCCTCGGTCGTCTGCGGAGTTTCTCCGCGGAGCTCTGCCGGCTGGCTCCCGAGCCCCAGGCGCCCCCTCGCCACCGCGCCCTCCAGTTGCCCAAAGATGCTGGCGGGCGTGAGCGCTCGCCGCCGACCTCCCCTCTCCCCCCTTCGCCGCCTTACAAGGCTGTGGAGCGAGCCAACCCCCTCCTCCCTCTCCCCCTCCCTCGCGCTCTCTGGACGGCAGGGGGCGGAGCTCCCCGCTCGGCGATTTTGGGACCCTGCCTCCCTTCCCCCAGTTCGAGCCGAGCGCGGCGGCGGCGGCGGCAGGAGCGCAAGGGCTGCTGCTGGCGGCGGCGGCGGCGGTGGTCCTGCCTCCCCGGGCCGTGCGCCTCCGCCTCCTCGCGTGCCCGACAGCTGGAGGGAGGCCGCGCCTTGCAGCGTCCATGTGTGCCCGGGCCGGAGCGCGGACGGCAGGTTAGTCGCGTGCTGCTGCTGCTGCTGCTCCTCCTGAGGTTGGCGGAGGTGGTTGGGGAGCAGCTCCCCCCACCCGCCGTCCTGTCTGCCAAAGGTTCCCCTCACGTTCCCAGCCGGGCCCCGAGCAAAGGCAAAGCGGGCGGAACTGGGGGGGGCGCTTGTTCGGCAAAAAGCTGGAAGGGCTGCGCCTCTGCCTGCCCCAGTTCTAAAGGAGAGGGAGAGGGAGAGGGAGGAGCGGGTGGGTCGGTGGGTGGGTGGCGCGCTCCCCGCCTCTCCTCCCCCCTTGCTTCCCTCGTCCGCTCCTTTTCCAGGGAGAGGCGAAAGAACCAAACTTCTCCGCCCGTCCGACTGGGTGGTTGGGAGGCGCTGGGTCCGAGGAGAGCGGCGGGGCCCCCCTTGGGGAGGAGGGTCCCCTCGTCCCCCCTCCGCGGCCGCTGCTTCGGCTGACAGCAGCGCGGAAGACTTGGCCAGGGGCGCCGCCGCCGCCGCCTCGGGGTCTTTTCTTCTCTCGCCCTTTTCTCTCTCTCTCCTCCTTCTCGGTCCCCCCCCCCGCTTTGAAAGGAGCAGGCGCTCGAGAAAGAGGGGCCCGGTACTGGTGGTGGTGGTGGGGCGCTTCTGTGACACCGGGGTTGTGTCGCTCGGCCCCCTTGGCCTCTGTCCCGGGGAGAGGGGGAGCTGAGTTGCTTCCCTGAGGGGGAAGGGGCGAGGGGGCTTCTTCCCGCTTCCAGCGGCCCCCAAGTTTCTTCATGCCCTTGCCACATTCCGACAAGCCCCTTCCTCCTTTCTCTGTCATGTTTGTTCTCCCTGGGAAATCACACGGCTTGCCTAACTTGGTCGTTTTCTTTCCACCCCTGAAGGTGACTCCTGAAGTCTCCCTCCTGCTCACCCTGCAGCACCAGATGGGGCCAAATTCGCACCTTGGCTCTTTTGACCTCATTCTTGTTGAATGAGGCATCTCATTCTCTTCAGACCACTTTCCCACAACATCATGCTCTCCAGATGTGTTGAACTACATTTCTCATTATCTGCAGCTAACACAGCTATTTCCTTCAGACGTGCTGGTGGTGGATGGTGGGGGTTGTAGTCCAACACATCTGGAGCGCACCCAGAAGAGAGATGCTGCTGTAAGATCCCATCTCCCTTTGCTGTTTATCATTTGTTCCCATACAATGTAGTGGATATTTTTTCTTCTGCCCCACCCCAGATTGTCTCACAGCTGGAGGAAGGGATGGATGTAACATTTCCCACCCTCTCTGCTGGCCTTTGTAACTCTTCCTTCAACAACCACATGGAACTGCAGGTGTTATCCACTGATGATGCATGGAGTGGCTGTTAAAAGGCAGAAGAGTGTTCTTGCAGTTGGTTTGTTTGAATATTTGATTGGTCGGTTGGTAGCTGTGAGTCAGTGGGTGCGACTCAGTCATGACCTGGAGCCCATTCACATTATACTGTTATAGCATTATGAATCCACTTTAACTGCCATGACTGCATTTTGTGGAATCCTGGGACTGGCATTTGTAAGGAAGGGCATTTAGATCCCTCAACCAAGGAGCTTCGCTGGTGCCTATCATTAAACTACATACTCCAGCATTCAATAGAATGTTGCCATGGCAATTAAAGCAGGATTATCGCACTATAATTGTGCAAAGTGAGTGGACAACCTGTTTTTTGACTCCCAGTCCCCTTGCTGTGCAGCATCCACAGATGGATTTGGTGGTCTTACTTTTACCTAATCTTCTCTTGGTTTTGTTTTGCTTTCTCCAGCTTACTTACATGCAGCAAATTCCCTCACACCCGCTTGCTGAAGGAATAAGTTGATTTTATGTGCTAATGTTATAATATCTAAGGTGGGGGTCCATAGGCTGGTGCTGGTCCTCAGGCCATTGGCTACTGGTCCACAGAATGTTTTCAGGAAAGCAAGAAACAGTTGTAATGAGTGGGCACAAATATGGTGCCAATCCCATTCACATCAAAAGGGAAAATTACTAGTCCCCCACGTCAAATAGTTGAGAACCACTGTGTTAATGGATATATATATATATATATATTTGTTCTTTTCCACTCTCTCCCTATTGCTTTTCACTACAACAACTTCAGCTGTCCTTGAGGAGGAAGGATCAAGACAAAAACTCTTGGCTGCACAGGAACCTTACTCTCAATGATAAAAGAATCAAATGTGATGGCTCTTACAGAAAGTGTTGTTGGACTGAGGAGTTACTGGAACTAAGGGCTTTTGGATTATCCCCAGTTCTCCTCCTAACCTGCACTGAACACCAAGAATTGTTTCCCAGACTCCATTCTGTCACAGTGAGTCACCATGGGTGGGAAAATGGCATCAAGCCTTACTTGCACAGGAATGATATGGGCATTTTTTTCTTTTGTCTGTGCTGGAGTCTCCTGTGTGGGGTTCTTCATGCCTTACTGGCTGCTCGGGTCTCAGCTGGAGAAACCAGTGTCCTTTGGCACTTTCCGGAGATGTTCCTATCCTGTCCGAGATGAGAGCCGCCAGATCACAGTGATGGTGGAGCAGTGTGGACGCTATGCATCTTTCCAGGCCATTCCAAGTGTGGAGTGGAGGATCTGCACTGTGGTGACAGGGCTGGGCTGTGGCCTGCTCCTTCTGGTGGCCCTCACTGCACTCATGGGATGCTGCGTGTCTGAGCTTATCTCCAGGACTGTGGGCAGGGTGGCTGGAGGAATCCAATTCCTGGGTGGTGAGTAACTGCAAACTTTTGACCTTAGAACTGGACTCCTGCCTGTAGGGACACAGTGCATGTGTTGTTCTTGCTGAATTTCTTGGGTGGATCAGATACATTTTTACATTAAATTTTCTGCTCAATTCACCATTAACAGTACAGTGAGGGAGACAGTTGTGGAGAAGAATAAAATCGAAAGACAACTTGTCTGAATTTCTGAACTTTCAAATGAGTGTGCATATTTCCTTTACAATACTCTAGTTTTATTTGGTTGCCTCAGTTAAAAAAATGTTTTGTCATCTGTTGGAATCTACAGTCTCTGAAGTGACTAATGTTTTTGAATGTTATATATAAAGAAAGTATGTTTGACTAGCTGCCCAGGCTTAATGTTTACTTGGAAGTAAGCCCCATTGATTTTAGTGAGACAATCGCTACAACGCAATCCATGTATGCTAGGAAATAAGGGCCATTGTGCTCATCAGGAGTAGTTCCCACATTAAGTGTGTTTAGTTATAAAAATGTTACTGATTGTATGTTATTAATATATTTTGTGAGCAAAAACTGCACAGATTGTTCCTCCTGCCTTAAAGATTGTGTGAGCCTGGGTTTTAAATCTTTTGGATATCCTGCTCTGTTTCACTGTTTCTGGCCATATGGTTTCAATTTTAGCTTTTCCATTTTTGTGGCAACACTCCCTACTTCTTTGTGTTCCTTTTTTTTTTCACAACTGCTTCTAATTCCAACTTCTGCAGCTGGTACTGAGGAAAGAAAAACAGAAAGTAGGTGAAAACTCACATCTTCTCTGTTTTTATGATGTGGTCTTGCAATGAGAGATTGAAGTGAATCTGTGGTCCTGAAATGTCAGAAAACAAGGGCTGGCTTGCTCACAGGTTGTATTGTTTTCCATTTTTTTCCAGGATCCTTAAACACACATACACACGCCATTTGGACTGCAAACTTGCCAACTTGAGCAGGCATTAAAGAGGCCACAGAATGCTCGTAAATTAAACTTGAATTCCGATGGTATAGTTACATGGTTTTCACGGCTTGGGAACATTGCTTTCTGAAGCTGCAAATCCCAGAATTCCCCACCCAGCATGACCCATGGTTCTGTTTGGGGGATTCTGGGAATTATGGTCTAAATTTTCTCACAGTGGTGAGGAATGGAATGTTTTCTGCTCCACTTTCCTATTTTTTAAAACACACATAGGTGGATAAAATCAAAAGGTTAAAATAATGAAATTGACAAAAATAGAAGTCCAATTGAACAACTGGAATGGTCAGATTTAAAACTGCAGTTGTGATGAACTTTTTTCAAGGGGCAATCCTTAGGAAGCACATTTTTTTATGGGCACAGCTCTTCAGGCATGCTAAAATATGTACTTGAACAGTTTTCAGTGCCCCAATTCACAGGTTACAATAAGCCAGGATCCCAGGGGAAACTCTGGTTTTATCACTTGCAAACAGCTTGTTCATGTACAATGCTAGATTATTCCTGTTACAAGTGAAACAACTGTTGTTGTTGTTGTTGTCATTGTCATCATCATCATCTTTATTTATACCCTGCTTTTTTCCAAGGTTGGGACTCAAAGTAGCTTACAATAATTAAAATAATGTTAAAATACATAATTAAAAACTCAAACATTCATCAGCAACACAATATCCAGCACATTCTGTCAGACAGGCCACATATAATCACACATTAACATATAACCACACGTTAATCACACACCTGTCAGAATAAATATGTCTTTACTTGAGTGCAGAAAGAAAATATGGAGGGTTCCAGACTGACTTCTCTGGGAAGAGATTTCCAGAGCCTGGGGGCAGCCACAGAGAAAGCCCTCTCCTGTGTTTCCACCAGGTGTACCTGTGAGGGTGGTGAGATGGAGAGAAGGGCCTTTCCAGTAGATCTCAAAGTCTCGTCTGGTCTGCCAAGGATCTCCAGATAGGGCTAGGAAAGAATCATCCCTTAAATCCTGAAGATCTTCTGCCTTCAGAGTTGACATTAATGTTCTTGAAGGACCAGTGGATCCCTAATAGGCAGCTTCCTTTGTTCCTATGTATCTTTTCCCTGTGGTTTGTTACCATGATACATGAATGAGAAACTCTGGCTTATATGCCACACAACTCCCTTGTTGAAATGCTGGCTGTCGGTCTGTTTCTGGGCACAACTTAAAGTGCTGGTTATGACCTACAAAGCCCTATATGTCTCACATTTAGGTTATCTGAAGGACTGCATCTCCCTATATGAGCCTATCCCTGTTTTCAGAACTTCTGGGGAGGCCCTCCTACCACCTGTAGAAGTACATCTGGGGGGAACAGAGGAGAGGACCTTCTTGTTGGTTGCTCCTAGGCTCTGGAACTCCCATCCTAGAGAGGTTAGCCTGGACTCCTCTTTGCTGTCCTTTTGTAGGCAGATAAAGATCTTTTCATTTCAGCAGGCCTTTGAGGGCTGGCTGCTCAGAAGGGAAGATCCTTCGATGTATTTTGTTGTTTATCTTTGTTATTTTTTTAATGGTTTGTTTTTAATTGTTTAAAGTTTGCACAATGATTTTTTAAAAAATTTATTAGTTTTAACTTTCGTTAACAGTCTTGAGACCCAGACTGCGAAAAAGGCATGATGGTGATGATGATTCTGACAATATAGAATAACAAGCCAACAACCGCATTGTGGGTCTTGACTCTGGCTTGTCAGGTGGAAGAGAAGTGAGAGCTCCTAATTTAGATATCCAGTAAAGAAAGCACGGACTGAAGGTCTGTGGCTTCTTTATCCACTCCCACTTTCAGGAGAAGACAAGTGAGAATGAGTCAGTAATGTACATTTGCACCCTGCCTTTTTTTACAATAATAATTATGTTATCTAAATACTCTTAGCATCTTAATTATAATTCTTAAACTATCAGTAATGCAAAGGAAGTACATGCTATTGATTGTCATATCTTGAAATATGTACACGCATTCTGATGAAAATAACGTTCTGGTAAAGTTTTGGATTTGTTTGAAAGTAATATTTAAACCAAGTAATATTTAAAGTAATATTTAAGCCAAGTGCATCTTGTTGCACTTTTCCTTTTCAAATACTTTTTTCAGCTCCAATGTTGTTTGCCTGCAGGGAAAAAGATTTTT
Organism: Ctenosaura bakeri; assembly: GCA_948474755.1. Taxonomy (NCBI): domain Eukaryota; kingdom Metazoa; phylum Chordata; class Lepidosauria; order Squamata; family Iguanidae; genus Ctenosaura; species Ctenosaura bakeri. The sequence goes on from CAOLHI010004546.1 coordinate 47,468, forward strand.
CAGAATGCAGTAGATAAAGCTAAGATGACATACTTTTTCAGTTCTGTTTACTGAATTTAATTTAAATAAACATGTTTAATTAGATCTCCATGGATTTAAAATGCTCTGGAATAGCTTCCAGAAAAAAATTTCCTCTCCAAATTTTCCAGAAAATTGACATCATTGATGATGAGGCAAAATTATTTCCATGGCCCAGTATTCTGTTTTGAGCATAGTTTCACTTCCTTTGTGCTTGATACTTATGGGATAATTTCCATGTCCTCATTGAAAGGTATCTTATGTCCTGAGTTTTAACCATTAGTTGTAAGTGTCTCATTTCAAGATTAATTTTGGCTGTATTTTTCCTAACTTCAACCTTTTCATTGATGGGAAGGTACCTGAAAAAATATTTGCATCTGTCATTTAATCACAACCAGGTGCTATACAAGTGTTATTGTGAGAGTGTTAGAAGGGTTAAGCTGGTTTAGGAGATCAGTCCATTGTGCCCTAAAAACAATATGTTGGGTCAGTTTCACAAATTTGTGTTTTTCTGGGCAGTCTAGAAAAAAAAGGAATAGTAGGCACTAAAATTCAAAAGAAGATACCAAATTGAGTGCTTTGCAGTGCTGAGAAATTCTCACCACAATCAGTGATATTGGATTGCGTAATTAGGTTGACAAAACTAATGGTGAGAGATCTACACCCCTGCTCAGGAGTAAAACCTGTTTGAATTCAGGACATATACCTTTCACATTTTGACTTGAGACATTTTCGCACTAGACTGTTATAGCGCAATTATTCCACTTTCAACATCCTATGGAATCCTGGGGTTTGCAGTTTCGGGAGGGGCCAGGTGGCCCCTCCCTAAACTGCAAGCTCCAGGATTCCATAGGATGTTGAAAGTGGAATAATAGTGCTATAACAGTCTAGTGTGGAAATGGCCTTGGTTACAAAGTCCTATGTGTTAAGCTGGACAGTTCTCCCACTCCCCAATTATCATGTTATTTACAACTAAATAGATGGCCAATCTCTGCTTTGTGGCCAGTTGAAATGGCCACTGCTAAGCCACTGCTCAGAGGCAAGTTGCACCTATGCAAATTAGATAGTATCCTAGGTTCTACCATCAGTGGAGGAACAATGTTACACAGATCACAAATGCAATGACTGTGACTGCAAGCCCCGCAGAGACCATCCCCTCCAGTCACAACATCCTCCCCAGCCGACACCCCTAGCAACCACAGAGTGAAAGACTCAATGAATAGGCAGCAGGGTGAGGTTGGCCACCCAGGTTCGTGATACTTAACCTCTCACTCCCAGCCCCCTTCATTATGCAAGGGACAGGAACAGGTTAGGGGAAAGAAAGCATTCTCTCTCTTCATGTTCTCAGATCCTGATCTTTAGCTCACTGGGGGAGAAAGCTGTTGTCAGTGGGAGTCATGAGTTCAAATCCTGTGTCATGCTTGTAGCTCTAAAATGAGGAGGGAAATTAAATCCATAAAATAGAATTCGAACAGGAAATGTATAGATATGCAAGTATACATTGAGATACCTGCAAGTAAAATAGGGGGAAAGCAAAGCTTTGGGGAAGGGAAAAGGATTTTCATAGAAGAGAAATTATGTTTGTAATGGAAAAATCTGGCATCCACGTAGAATAAAAAAATGATTATATTAAAATAGAAGAATAGGTTTCTTTTTCCCCCTTTTGCATTATGCCTCTATTCAGTTATAATGCATGCTTTGAATAGTTTTGCAACAGTTGTTGCTTTAAGCTTCCTTTTTATATAAACCAGTGGATTTTTTTTTAAAAAAATTAGTCTGGATTTAGCTTAATCCTGATTAGTAACTTCCGAACTGCCAGTATCTAGAAGAATGCTGTTGTTATTTAATGTAGGGGGAGGAGAGACAGGAATCCTTCTGTAGTGCTGGTATAATATTTATTGTAGAATGAGATTTCACAGGCAAAAACATGCTTCACTATATACAACTAGAGCCAGGATTCGAAGGATATATGCATGCAAGATAACATCTTGTGGATTGTGAAAGTAAAGCTCTGTCTGTGTAGAATTCTCTCCTACATAAGACATCCACCCCAGGGGTAGCTGCTTTCACAGTTCTAATAAAGCAATGTGAAAAGAAACAAAACAAGATGGCACAAGTTCTTAAACTCCATTTTGTCAAGGCAATGTTTCAAGAAGCTGGTTGGCTGGGTTGCCATTCTTAATACTTGCCCCATGGTAGGTCACTGCCAGCATGCCCCCCCCAAAAGGATGTGTAGTTTGCTAGCACGGCTACCAGTGCTGCAGCCACTCTACTCTCAATAGTTTGGGCACAGGAAATTCACTGCCTCTGGGTTCGCTGGGATACAGTTATATCACTTTGACACCACCTTGTCATTTTTATTTATTTATTTTTTGTGGAGTCCATGGATTTGTAGTTTAATGAGATATTTAGAATTCTGTGCTAGAGAGTTCCAGTGCATGCCCACAGAAAGTTCTGAGTACTTCAACAAACTAGAAATCCCAGGTTTCCATAGCATGGAGCCATGGCAGTTACAGTGGTATCAAAATGATCTAACTGTGTAGTGCAGATACACCTTCAGTCCAAGAAGTCTTTAGTATTGTTGGCTGAAGCCAGGAGAGAGCCTGTGCTCCCATGAGACTAGCAAGAGAAAGTCATAGAAGTACTATTTTCCTTACAGGCTGAATTTATAGGGCCAAGAAGGGCACTATACTGTTTTGGATATTGATATTGTGTAGAATTTTCCAGATGCTACATAGAACTTTTCAGAGAGCCAGCATGGAGGAGTGGTTTAAGTGCTGGATGAATACTTTGGAAGAGTAGGTTTCAAATCCCCTTTCAGCCATGGAAACCAGCTGGGTGTATTGCTACAAGTCATGCTCTCAAAAGCTCAAAGGAAGGCAATGGCAAACGTCCTCTGAATAAATCTTGCCACGAAAACTCCAGGATTGGGTTGCTATATATAGGAGTTGATTTGAAGGCCCGTAACACACAATGACAGAACTTTACAGTTTAAGGTTTAACAGCTGTGATATTCCAGAATAAGTTTTCTCATTTCCCTTTCCTCACTCTTTAGAATGCTGTTCCACCTCTCTGTCCTCATATATAAACCGAGCCCTCTCAGTTCCTTCCTACAGGTTGTGGGGGGCCCTGGTTGCCCCCTCCAAATTCTTTCATTCTTGCAACTCCTTTCCCTTCTTAGTGTGACCTACCACTCCTTTCTCCAAAGTTGTCTCCTACCTCAAGTCTGCAAGATAGTAGGATTTATCAGTCTTGGACTTCACCTGAAACAAGCTGCAAAATTATAGTTCAAGAGTAAGCAAATGAAGCTCTTCAGATGAAATGCAGTTCTCATAGCCCCCCAATTTATGCTAGGGCTAATGGGAATTGTAGGTCAACAACATCTTAGAGGGCCACAGTTACTGTACTTGCTGGCATTTAAGACTCACTTTTCCCCCGAAAAAAACTGTTTGAAAATGAGGTGCGTCTTATACACAAGTGCAGCTTTGACGCCGGCAAGTATGGTACTCACCCTTGCTCTAGTTAATGGAGGAACTTTATGTATCCTGATCATTTCATGCATCCTAATGATTTATGTATCCTAATTATTTCAATCTACATGCCTGTGAAGGAGGCCCAAATGTCTTTGTGGACTGGTAGGATAAGTGAGAGCAAGAGTAAGGAAAGTGTACAGTGGTAGTAGTTCCGTCTGTTACTAGAACTGTTCTCAGCAGCAAATCCAAGTCTGAACACATCCCAATACTTTGTTCATTTTTTTCCCCTCTGTGCAAGAATGCCTACCATTATTATGATGTCGACTACAGTCTCCTGACTTTGAGTATAAAAATGTTCAGTTTCCAGCTTTCTTTAAAAATCAATTATGTTTTAGGCTATTAGTCACTTGTAAGCATCTTTATGTATATAATGCAAGCCACAAACTCAACTTCTGCAGGCATAGACACACATAACAGAAATTTCCCCCAAGACTCATTAATGTGCATGAAGCACAATGGAATTCCCACAGCCCCTTATTCAGTTCCATGTGTGGTTTTTGTTTGTTCTCTGCTGGAGCGTTTGCTTTCTGTATTGACGTATCTTGATCATTCCATTTTTACACACGCACACTTTTTTTTTTCAGAGGAGATTTCATTCTCAAAGCCCCCCAGCACAATTAGCATTCAGTGGACAGTGCCACTGATGGCCGCTGTACAGTAATGAAAATAAGACCCAGGCCCCACCCTCAGGCTTCCAGGCTAAAAAGATGAGATACACAAGGGAAGGGAGCAGGAGGCAGAAGAAAGACTTTGTCAGTGCCAGAACAAAAAGAGGTGTTGTTGGGGAGGGGCCATAGCTCAGTGGCAAAGTACATGCTTTCTTCCAGAAGGTTCCAGACCGAGTCCCTGGCACCTCTGGCTAAGGCTGGGAACTCCTGCAAGTTCGTGTATACATTACTTCCTTGGATGATAATGTCCAGAATTCCTCAGCCAGTATGGCCATCTCTGGTGAGGGAAATGTTTTCAAGTTCAAAGTCAAGCAGGGGTGGAATAGAGAGATCATCCTTTGCTCCTTGAAGAAGCCTTTGAGGGGTCCCACAAGAGAGCAGGTCTTGTGTTGAAGGGAGCAGCAGCAGATGGACATTAGGGGAGGCATGATTGAGATTGCTGAGTTAGGGCAGAGATCTTTTCACCTCATCACAGCGGAAGCTGTTGGCTCCTGTGGTGAATCCATTCCAGGTTTTGGCTACCTTTAAAGGAGCTTTCCAAAGTGCTGAACCTATTAGGAATGGGGTTTGGCACCTTAAAGAACTCCTTTAAAGCCTGAACTAAATCTTGAAGACTAAACTACTGCTCTGCTGACACAGGAGACCCTGCTGTTTTAGTGACCCTATTCAGATTGCTGGGGCTGGCATGGGTGTCTTATGGCAGGGATGGGGAATGTGTGGTTGCCCAGGTATTGTTAGATTGTAACTCCCATCTCCTCTCATTATATGCTAGGTAGGGTTGTTGAGGCTTGTGGGTCACACAGTCCCCATTCTTTGTCTTATGTGATGACGTGAATGTAAAATATGGACAGTTTTACCTAGTGTATAATGGAAATCATGTTCAGTTATCACTTTTTCTCCAGAGCTCCCTGGCTGAAAGGTATTCAGTGTGTAGTGCTTCCTACATTAAAATGCATACAAATATGCCAACTGAATTTTTGCAATTATGATATGAAAGAAGTCCATAAAATATGCATTATTTAAAACACTCTTACTCTCTGCGGCTCAGATAATGTTGTCTTAAAACATTTACTATCACTTTTTTAAAGATCGCCTCTCTTACTGGTGCTTTTCTTTGTCCTGTTCGTTCCTTGCAACCAGAAGTTTATTGTGAACAGTTTCAGATGTTGCTTTATTTATTTTTTGTCTCATCTAAGTCTTGTCACTTTTCTTGATTTGTTTGTAAATCATCAAATAATCAGACCTGAATAATCTAGCCTTTGATCATAAGACTGACTTTCCAGCATCTCATCTCTGTGCTGCATATGTGTTGACACAAAAATTAACACAGTAGAAAAACCATGGGGGGAAACACACACACAGGCATCAGTCCAAAAGGCTGCTGTTCATCCTTTTTTCCCCCCTCTCCAATACTCCCAGCAGTTTGTAATTGGACTCCAGCTGCAAAGCATCAGCTCAGCTACAACAACACTCCCCATGGTGCCCCATTTCCCTAGATTACTCCCATGCTCACCGGTGTATCCAGAGCTTTAAAGGACAAAATAACCTTCATGGCACAAATTCTTTCCACCAGCTTGTAGTCTGGTAAACTACACAAAATGGTGGCTGTGTGCTTGCCTGTCTCCACTGGGGAGGGCCTCATTTACAAGGTGAAGACCTCAGTAGGATGTGAAGTTTGCCATGGTCATGCACAGGCCAGAAAATCAGTATGAATCCCCTTTGGATTGGGCGCAGATTCCATTACGACTGGAGTCTAATCCAAAAATCATCAGCCAGGTGTGGGACTCTTGAATCGTGTCAGAAAGGGGCTTTTTCCTGAATTCAGTCAGTGTCATTTCTGCTCAGAGTGTGGAGGATAAGAGAGAGTGAGAAGAATATGAGATTACTGACCTTCCTTTCTTTCTAAATCTCTGTGCATCTGGCCACTTCTTCTGCAGAACAAAAGAACAGTACTTCTTCCTTGTCACCCTGGGTTGACAGTTCTCTTGGTTTAAACAAAAATGTGTGAAATCTCTGGCATTCCAGATGGTATTGCGATTCAACCTCTGTCAGTCTCAACAACTGTCATCAGTGGTTAGGTATGAACGGGATCTGCAATTCAGCGATATCTGGAGGACCAAAGTTTCCCCATCATTGGTTTACAACAAGTTCCCCACTGTGTTACTGGGGGATTATTATGATCACCTAGGAAGACACACACCTTCTTGTCTTGTATTCAGAGAGATTAAAGGGGTGCCTTTTAAAAACCTTAATACTACAGGAGGCTAGGGTTTGTGGTGTTTCCAGTTCCAGCCCCTTCCTTAGGATCTCTAAAAGTACAATTCTGTTTTAACGTTGACCTTTTGTGTGTGTTTTAGCTATAGTGTACTTGTTTTAAATTGTAAGCTGCCTTGAGTCCCATTTTGGGGAAACAACAGGGTATAAATTAACTTCAGCATTATCATCCTTGTGAGGGCAGGTGCTTGCAGCACATATTGCAGATTCTGCCATTTCACATGGGTGAGGTTGATATTGTATATGGCCATTATGTTTTTCTTTGTCCAATAGAGTTAACATCCTTTTGGCTTTTAAATTAGCAAAGGAGAGACAGAGTACATGAATACAGTCTAAGGTGAGCATTCAACCATGTGCTGTCGTGCAGAGAGGAAGGCCCTCAGGCAGGGATGGTTTGGAAGGGAAGGGGGAGGCTCCGAGTGTTTGATTCACTCTGAAATATGGGAGGCTATGAAATATTTAACAGTGTTTTTTAATGTTCTAGGAAATGGTACATGATACATCACTCCCTGTAATAGCACTCCCGATGTCTGCCTGCTGTCATCTGCTGCGCAAAACTGCCAACAGCAGAGATTCCTAAACTGCCAACAGTAAAGACTCCTCTCCCTGCAGAAAAATAGCAAGAGATGAGAATAATCCCTGCTGCCCGTCCCTTCCCCCACTGCTCAGATCAGCCCTGGGCAAGTGGCTGGTATGCATTCTTCTCTTGCACGGCTGGGGAATTTTCCTGGCATCAGAGACCAGGGCTTGGACCCTCGCCCTCAGCTGTCTACAGGGCTGTGAAAAACCTGGTTGTGTTTTGTTCTGATGTTCTTGCTTTTTTCCAAATTCTGAATCTGCATTCTTGTCCCCACCTTTGTTCATATCAGGCTTTGAGAGGCTCCAGTTTTTTTCTTTTTGTGTGGAAATTCATATTCATTTCCATATGCCCATTTCCTCATGTACACATCTTCTACATTTTACAGATGTACATTTTTTTTCCTCCATATGCACATTTCTATACTTTTCCCCCATTGACTAAGGCTGGATTCCTGTTGGTTATCCCCAGCTAGAAAAGACCATTCAATCAATTGCTGAATGGTAAGGCAGCACACAGGTCAATCCCATTGATTCAATGGATCTGTTCTAGTTACAGTTAGAAGCAGAATTCAGGCCTATGTGTGCTTGTATGTATTTTTCAATTGCACACAATTTAGCTGTCTGCATTTTTTTTTAAAAAAATGTACTTATAGTTTTATTATTTTATTTCTTTGAAATGCACCACATGCCTTGCCCCTGTCAGAATTTCCAAGGGAAAGGTATACTTTGTCTTTCAGTTAGTCTTGGAAGTTGAAAAAAAATGGATGCTTCCATCAAAATCTTCAGTGAAATCCAATAAACTTCAGTGCAATTCTTTTCCATCTTTACCTGTTTATGGTCACTGGATGTTAATATGACTAAAGAAAAGCAAGTGGCATTTTTATCCCAGGAAAATCACTGTAGGAGTGTTGTACAGTGGCTAAAATTAGAACTTGAAAAAGCAACTTTTCTGGACCATAAATTCCCAACTTGTCACAGCTGGCAGAACTGAAGGTGATGCTGGCTGGTGATTTCTGGGGGTTGTAGTCTAAAAAGTAACTTTCATGAATACACTGATAGTGTACATTCAGAGATTAAACAGAAAAATAGTTGGACAAAGCTGCTGAGGATTGCTTGCAGTTGTTTTTTAAAATTCTTCTACCTTCACCTTATGTTGTGCAGTGATGGTGCTCTGTCTTCCTTCTCTCTTGTGTGAATTCCCGTCTTCTTCTTAGATTTGCCATGGCTCAGCCTCACATCTCTGAGTGCTATCTAGCATTTACATCTCATTCCATTATGAGGGGGGAAATGGAAAGAGATGGCAGAAATGTACAAACCATGGTTAAAAAATTCAGTGGTTTATTGTCTACATTAGGCAGCACTGCCAAACTGCAGGGAGGATCTCAGAAGCTTCAAGTTTGGGGCCTGCATTTAAAATGGTAGCTGACATGTAAAGTCAAGTCCAAATTATTGCCTGTTTATGTCAAAAGCGGTTAAAAACGTAAAACCCAAATCAGTTAAAACCAACTGGGTGACAGTTAGCAAAATATGTCCCATTTCTTCAGGCATAAGCAAGCTCCTTTCCCCAGGCACTTTGTAGATGCAGCAGCATAAGAGTTATTTACTACACTCAATACCACAACGTATTAAAAGGGGGTGGTGATGGCATATCTAAGTAGGATTTGCTCCATTTCAGCACATCAGAGCTACTGTGTACTCTGAGCATCTCTCTTTTTGCTATATCCTATTCAGGTCTTCTGTTAATCAAGAAGACTTTTAGCAGTTAAGCAGCCATCTTGTCAGTGATCTTAGTCAACCTGCTGCTTTTCCACATAGCTGTCAAAGTCGATTGGAATCATTTCCCAGAGACCTCTGAAAACTTATTAGGTTCGTGAGCACAGAGCACAAATCAACCTAATTGGTCTGCCATTTTGCTAGGAAATAGATATTGAAAGATGAGCAGTTCAGAAGATGACCACCTAGTCATGACAAGAATGTCTTTACCATGCCAGGTGATTTGTCTATTAAATCCAAAGTATGTCCTGAAACATGAGTGAAACCTGTCAATTATCTGCGAGAAACCCAAGCTTGCAATGAAATCAACCAAGTTCTGACCATGCCCAGAGCTGGCATGTACTTTTATGGTCCAAAACTTGTTAGGAAAGTTGAGCTGAACCAGCAAACAGCTTAGAAATGTAGGAGTGGTTGGACAGATAGCTGCTGTAGATGTATAGGATTCAGCAAACTATTTAAGTAAATTGAGGTACAATAGTAATAGATTTTAACATTGTTTTTTTACTTTTTGTGCAATGGCATTTTACTTTTAGAAGAATATTAACCATGCTGCTGAAGTCTGAAGACATTACAACCATATCAAAATGAACCACATGGTTTCAATAAATGTCCTGCATAATCACCAAAAATCATAATAATTTAATTCTACTTGTATGTACATGATGTTCCATAAGCTTTCTCATCGTTTCAGCCCTTCTGCATTATACTGTCTTTATTGTTGTAGCATTACTCATGCCTCATGTAAGAGGAACATGCTTAAGAAATTGATGGAACATTGGTCTTGGATATGAAATACACAGTATTTGCATGGGAATGCTTTAAAACTATTATGCCTGTGGTGTTTTACAGCTATGAGTACAACATGTATGCCCAAAGTCCTGTAGCACATTGAAAGCAAACAACTGATATTAGTGCATGAACTGGATGTTAAGGTGGCAAATGGATTTTCCAGTAAAAATCCACTATCCTTGAGTAGGAAAACTGAACACAACAAATAATGCTTCCTGTTTGTGGTGGACATGACTGACCTGTATCTTTCTGCTTGTGCATGATAAATGTATGCAATCGCCTCTACATCAGGTTGCCCTTGAGGAGGGTTTGAAGTTCAGCTAGCACAGAATGCGATGGCCCATGTCCTGATGAAAGAGGACGAGCAAGAACAAGTCAGACCTGTTATGCAGTGCTTGCATTGGCTTCAAGGGGCTGCAATTCATCTGCTGTAATCGCCAAAGTGACTGTGGCTTTTCAGACCTTTGGGAATCTTCTCATATTAAAATGCTTCCTACGGGCCTGTTCATGCTTTTCCCTGCCCCCTCCTTTCATGGTCTTAGTCTTGTGAGATTCATTTCTGAAGTGCCCTGTTAGGATTTGGCAACCTTTCCCAATCTCAGTCATTCCCCTCCTCACCCTATATTGTTGAACTTCTTACTCAATTCATCATTGGCCATGTCATCTGGGATGATGGAGGTTCTGGTCCAACCATCTGGAGTGTGAGATTAGAAAAAGCTGGCTTAAAGTATAGTAAAACCTTTCCTCACTTAAAAAAAACACTGTGCATTTTGCTGTGATTGTTTTCTTACATTATCAGATCAAGCGATCTAGTTTTAGTTTTTGTACTTCTTGCTGTTGTATTGGAATTGCTTTAATTAGTCATTTTGGATGCCATTTGTGAAAAGCAGGGTATTAAATATCACTTCAATTATGAATTTAGTGAGTTGAATAGTCTGCAGTGAATATTTTGTTATAAGACATTTTTATGAACAATGCTCACTTGGGAAGTAATTATTAGTGTTTGCCAAATCTTTAATCACCACTTTGATAGCCAACAAGCAAAGGGCTTTATAGCATCCTAACATTCATTTTGCAGGAAATACAGCTCAATTTAGTGGCAGGTTTGGTGCCAGTGGAGCTTTAAAAAAAAATCAATTCAGCAATTACCAGCACAGCCTTTACCCTCAAATGGAGTTGCTTATGTTCTTCACAATTCATGAATGTATATTACTAAATTAATTCTTGCTTTCTCAAGCCCCTGCTGTTCAGAAATAATTGTTTCAATAATAAAGAGTTATGATCTGATACATGCAGCTGCATCTGAGCAGCAGATCAGATAATAGCTAGGTCACTTCTCTCCCTAGGCAATGGATTCTTGCCAAGTGTATAGTGTTCAGTGTCAATAGCACTAGATGCTTTCCTGTCTAAGATGTAGCTAAATTTTTTATGAGACGTTGGGCAATTTGCCTAATAAAAACAGTGCTGTTTCACAAGCTTTCGTGCAGAAGTAAAAATAGCACTTAGCAAGATCAATGAGGGAATGCAGCACAGATGAACAGGTTGCCTTGGATAAGGAGAAAAATGTTTGGAACTGGCAATTGCTGTGCTGCTTGAAAATGCATATGGCCTGTGACACTTACTTGACAGGCTTTGGCTGCAACCATCAAAACGAGAGGGCTGTTTTAAGCAGAATATCTGGCTATTTGATGACAGAGCTTCACACTTACAAAATAGATAAAAATATCTTGAAAATTTGCTTAGATGCCTAAGAGCGGCAGGCAGGAGGTTGCTAGGCTCACCAGATTTTTTAGAGGTCAGCCCTCATGTGCTGCCATCTCTTGCTGAGAAATTGTGGGATTGCAGTTGAAGCGGGAGACACATGTTTTCCCCATATTTACAGTTTCCATCTTGAAAAGCCATCTAAACTGCCTGAATTCTTTGGCTTCTAACACGCAACACCAGCATTTTCCTCCTGTCTAACAAATGGAGAGTATGGAGCCCATTTTTATTGAAGAATAAAATCCTTAATTCTTTGAAAGCAAGAATCCTCAAATACAGTGGAACTCAGTTCCAAATAAACCCGCATCGGCTCAGGCATCATACGGTCAACTCTTCCTCATTCAATTCTAAATGGGCATCTATAAAGTCAAAATCTTACTCTATGAAGAAAGGAAGGGGAAAATCTCCAACAATATTTTTTTCCAAGGCACAAAATGTAGTTTATGAATTCCCTCAAGGCTCTTTCTTTTGTATGTTTTTTAATTCCCTGGAAAATGTGAGCCATATTTTCCATTCTGTCATGGTGTGATTTATGAGCCTTTCAGGAGCAAATATCTAGCAGCTTGTAAATAATTGCACTGACAAGGGAGCCCAGTCTGGTAAACAGATTATTCCTCATTGTGCAGGGAGACAGTCAGGAATCCTGCTGTTAGGTCTGTAAGCATCCTTCATCTCTCATGTTCTTCCCAAGGCATGGCACTGTTAAGTCCTAACAGAACAAACCCCGTCATAGTTGTATGAGCAGAATACAAAATACGCATGCACTGTATCAGGAAAGTATAGCAACATAGGCCCGCGAGCAGGACATGAAGGCAGTAGCATTCACTCACATCTTCCCTAGCAACTGACATAAACAGGCATGTTGTCACTGGTACTCGAGGCAATCCATGCCATTCGTGACTAATAGTAGCCACTAGTAGCCCCATCATCCATGAATCCGTACAACCACCTTTAAAGAGTTGGCAGCCATCACCCCGTCCTCTGGTAGTGAAGTCCACTGTTTGACCTCTTTTGAAAACCCATAGCGCCAACTGCACAGTTTCAGTACAATATGGCTGAACAGTATAGCCTAATATAAAACTTCTGATTCAATGGCCTACTTACACAAGCAAAATGGTAACATTTGAATGGCTTTAGAAGTTCTTTGCTCTCAGCTTTTACAGTGCTGAAGACCTGCCCTTGATTTTAGAATCATGGTTGTGCTTCAAGCCAAGCCTTCCTTCCTGTTTCTGGACAGCTGATGGCAGCGTTACTGAGCAGTTAAGCAGCCTCTGCTTATTGATTCTAATGTTGTTGCTGTTGGTTTAGGTCCCATCTGCACTTGGCTTGGCCCCATTCTCACAAGAGTCTGAGCCCAAAGGAATGATCTCTGATTAATAATCTGGTTAATGAAGTTCAGCACCATCTCTGAAAACTCATCTGATAGTTTGTGAAAGAACAGTGGAAGGTTATCCCTCCATTGGAAAAACGTTTCAATCTTAAAAGAGAATACTGATGTTGGAGGACAGCTGCAATTAGAGATCAGCAGTGTAGATCAAATCTCTATAACCATGTTACTCCCAGATGATCTTTTATTAGAACAAACTAGCATGAAATGCTTTCCTTAAAAAATCACAATGTGTCAGTTGTAACATGTTGAACTATGCAGTTCCTCATAAGTAAGGCCCTTTTCACACGGCATTTTCCATGTGAAAGAGGGCCTGGAGCGTCACGCAATTGTGAGGAGCGATCTGCATAACACAGTCACAATCATGCGATGCTCCAGGGGCCGGCAGGCGCCAATTGTGCACCTTTTCATTTCTGGCTAGAAGCTGAAAATGGTGCACGATCATGCATTGCTCCCGGGCCCTGCGCACACTTACCTGGCGTGCGGAGCCTCCAGAGCCACGCTAGCCATGCTTCCTGCCCCAGCACAGCCTGGGAAACTCCCAGCCTGTGCTGTGGAAGGAAGAGGCGGGGCTTGCATGTGAGCAGGCAGCTCGTGCAGAGCCAAAGGACCCCAGACGCGAGAGCCTCTCACCAGAGGCTGCTTGCGCGATCCCTGCACCCCAGCACCAGAAGAAGGTACGGTGCAGAAAGGACCACTGAAGGGAAATGGCTGCAAGGTCCAACTAGGGCAAGGTGTGCCTGTAAGGATCAAGAGAAACAACATAAGAATAAAACCTAAGCAAACATGACTTTGGATGGCGTGCAAGAGATGGAGGGCAGGAAATACTTTGTACTCTTTCCTGAACAAAATCCCCCTCCTCCATTTTATATCTAAATCTTCAAACACAATAACCTGTAACACAATAATATCCATGTATGGTGTAGTGATTAAAATGATGAAACGGGAGATTTGGGTTCAAAGTCTCACCTGAGCCACAAAAATTCATTGAGTGGCCTTAGGCTAGTCACAATCTCTCTCACAGCCTGATTTATCTCACAGAGCTGCTGTGTGGGTAGTATTGATCAAAAGTGCATTGAGTTCCTTAGAGAAAAGATGGCATATTTGTGTCATTAACTAACAATTACACAAAATAAATGCAAAATGTTGAGATTACTTACCTCAAGCTTGTTTGAAAAACAGTAAGTTCAGTCCAGAGAGCTAGTGTGGCGTAGTAGTTTGAATGTTGACCTGGGACTCCTGAAAACCATGGTTCCAATCCCCACTCAGCCACGGAAACCTACTGGGTATCTTTGAGCAAAACACACTCTCTCAGCCTAGAGGAAGGCAATGGGAAGTCTCCTCTGTATAAAGCATGACAAGAAAGCCCATTGATTGGGTTGCTGTAAGCTGGAGTCAACTTAAAGTACAAAACAAGAAAACTCATCCCAACTACATTCAGTATTTCTTGTTAAAATATTGAAAGACCTCATTGAGAAATATTAAGAATATTCCTAATCTTACCATCTCTTTCTCTAATAAAATGAGTGAATTACAGACATTGAATGATACCCAAAAAAGTGGGTCCTACACATTTGTGGATTTAACTTTCATGGATTTCATTATTTGCAAATTTCATCAACTCCCCCCCACCACACACCTCAAGAATGATTTTCCAGGGGAACGTTCCCTCTCTGCAGCTCCAAACAGGCAGCGCAGCCCTTTAAAAACTTGCCTGTGGTCCTCCTCCCTCCCCACAACCATCCACTGCCTGGCCAGTTAAGGACAGATCGCAGCCTGATTTCTCAGCACCACAAACCCTCTCCCAGTGCCTCACACACACCCAAGAAAGAAGATGGGCAAGAGAGAGGAAGTGATGGCTGACCCACATCCTTTTCCTGTCCTTTCTCTGACCTGGTTTGGACCCTGGGTGCCTGTTCTCCCCACCATGCCTCAGCTCCCTTTCCACAGACAGACATTTTGATATTTGCATTTCTTCCACTTTTGCAGGGGTCCTGTGCCCCAACACTAGCAAATGTGGAGGGTCAACAGTACTGATTTTTCCACACACTGTAATTTATGACATTTCCTTCCTTCTTTCAAGTATTCTGTAATCATGCACCTTGTAGGAATCAACAGACAGGGGGGAAATAGTTTGATGTTTTGCCTGTTCCGAGATCTGTTAGATAGCAAAAAAATTAAAATGCACTCATAGGCATGTTTATTCAAAAGTAAGTCACATCATTGCAACGAGGCTTACTTTGTGTGCATAGAATCACAGCATTAATCTATTAGGCTGCAATCCTCTATCTGGTTGCCTGGCTGTATGCTCCATAGTAATGAATTGGACTTATCCTCTGCTCCAAAAATCTCTGAATATAGACACAGCATCACCATATGAGTATTAGATCATCTCTATGAAATCCAGCACAGGTGCTGAGTATTAGAAGTTCATAATAATTCTCAAGTGAGTTGATATGCCTGTAAACCATAAATATTGCCATTTGTTGTCTGCGACTGCTTAGCCAATGTTAATTTCAATGCAGTATCTGCCTTTTCCTGCCACTGTGTTGTTTATCTCATTCAAGATTTTATATAACTGGGGACAGCAGTCCCTTCTTTGAATCTTCAAGAAGTTCTTCCGATTCTGAAAGAAGTTCTTTCAAATCACTTCATGGTTGCAGCTGAACACATCAGTAACAAAGGAGGGAATGGCCATTTCTTTTTCTAAATAGTTCTTCCTCTGTCTACCTTCATTTTCTACGAGTAATTGCTTCACTCCTGCTAAATGACATTGATCCCACTCTTTATCAAAAAGCATTTTAAAGTCTAAAAAGTTTCTCAAAGCGATGTTTAACAGCTACAGTTTTTGTAAATATTAATTTCTTTTAATTTGTCCCTGTGGCAGATAACTTCAGTAGAATTGCATCTCTCACTTCAGTTAAAATCTTCCCATGGTATAATTTAATTAAATACTTTCCAAAGGACTACCTGTTTAAAACTGAAAGTTTTGTTTAAGAAGCGAGCTAATGTTGGCTAGGTTTCAGCTACCGGTAATGCCTTCCACAGTTCTGGACAGCCGATTAGCTAAGCTCACTTACCATATACACTACTGTCGCTGTGGTCTGGATGAAGTTGAGGACCTCTCTCACTGTTTGTTTAGCTGTCTTTTGTCAAAAGGAATCAGAGAAAAATACCCTGTGGGGTTGTTATGTATTAAAAACTATTGGTCTATCTGCAAAAAAAAGAAAAAAAAGTATTTCTGCTTTGTAATAAAGATTCTAATATCACTAGAAGAGCTGCAACTTTCTTAATGGCATTGGCTAAAGCCCATGCAAGTTATTAGAAGGCATTCTCAAATGTCTGCAGTTTTACTGCCCCTACAGCTTCATTTTTTACATTTTAATTCTTTCTAGTAAGCTTACAAGTACTAGAAATGGTGCTGGAAATTCTATGTTAAATTTTGTATTTTAACTTTTTGTTTGATATTTGTATAACCTCTTTTTTTATACATTGTGGTGACCTGTGGTTATAAGCAATTAAGACTTGAACTGAACAATAAAATTTATAATTCCTGATTGTGCATACAGATGTACAGGATTATTTTCATTCTGTCTCACCCACTCTCTTAAAGCTCGTAACCGATTCAAACAATACTGATTTTTTCAGATTGGGAAACTCTCAAATTACTTTTTGCTTTACTTTTGAATCGAATCATCATAAGGATTTTTGTCCCTTACCACTTGAGCTACATTTTTTAATAGCATCTGTCATTATTTCAATTGTAAATTCATGATCTAAGCAGTATCATGGGAGCTGTGTTCATTTTAATTATGGAAATGATTTCCATCTATTTCTGGAGGGGTAGCCATTTTAGACTGTTAAAGCAAAAGGAACAAAGAGTCTTAGACTACCTTGAAGCCTAACAAATGTATTACAGTATAGAAAGCGTCTCCATCCCAGTGCCTTCCAGATCTGTTAAATTCAAGGGTGGAAATAATGCATCACATTTAATGATGTTTAAGGCAAGAAGAAAACATGACTTATTTAAAATATCACTACAGCTGCTAATTTCATTACCTTTTTGATCTCATGCTTACTCATTGTTGTAAAACTAAAGATGTGTGAACATTAACAGTAATGCATTTACAGTGGCCCCTCAACATTCGCAATGGTATGGGATGCAGAACCCTTGTGAAAGTGGAAAAATTGCAAATAACCCCCCAATCCCCCACCTGTTCTCTTCTGGGGCAGAGGCAAAGGAATAGGATGGGAAAGCTCTGGAGGGCAGAAGGAAAGCGTGCGCATGCATTTTCCTTGACCCCATTGCCTTACTGTTTGATGGTAGGGAGAAAGAAGACACGTTTGCCTTCTTTCTCCCCACCATCAAGACACAGGGGAATTGGAGGAGGGGAATGGGTGGGGGTGAGGGAAAGGTGCCTTGTGAATAATCAGATTTGGAAGAGTCAAACTTGCAAATGTGGAGGGGGGACTATACAATAATATTTCAAGCTGCAGTTTGACTCCATGCTAGCTGGAGGACAATGAGAGTTGCATCTCAACACATTTGAGATAGGGAAAGACTAGGTATCTTCTGAGGTATGAAGTGTTGTCCAAAGTTGGCAGATATACATATATGGGTAGAGTAGGGAAACGTAACCAGCTAGGTATGGTAGAAATGAAATGGAGGGGGGAAAAGGCAAACTGGGACAATTATTTTAAAGCTTAAATATATGCAACATTTTCTGTTCATGATAGGGGGGTGGTTCTGAGAGCTGTAATCCAAAAAAGTAACTTTGCAATGCTCTGGCTTCAGTTTCCATAAAGCTAGTGAAAACTATGTAGATATCCACTAGATAGTTGGTGCTATGAGCCTGCCTTCTTGCAACCAAGAGGCAAACCTATCACAGGGTTTGCTTGGCAAGATTTATTCAGAGGGGGTTTGCCATTGCCTTCCTCTGAAAATTAGAGAATGTGACTTAGCAAAGTTACCAGGGGGTTTCCATGTTGGAGCAGGGATTCAGACCCTGATATCTGGACTTCTAATCAACACACAAGCCACTATGACAGATTGACTCTCATCCACTAGATCTGATAGATGTGAAAGCCCACTATGATGAAGTTCTAGGGGTGTGGTTGTCTAGCAAGGAGCTAGGGAGTAGAGCCCTAAGTCAGTCAGAGAGTGTGACTGGTTTGGAAGGTTTAATTCTCAGTGGAAGCCTAGTGAATGGCAGAAGAGTAATTGAACTCTAGTAGAATCAGATCAGTGTGTGACCAAGATTGGTGTGGGGGGGGTTAAGACTTTGGTGGGAATTTAGCCAAATTGTTGTGATATGATACTTGTGCCTTGTATGAAAGTTTAAAGATATAGTTGAACTGTTTCTGAGTAGTGAGTTACCTGAGTAGTGAGTCTAAAAAGTGCACCTAGGATATTTATCAACCTTGACCTGCATATGAATTCTAACACACTACTGTATTCTTACTGTTATCTTTATAAACAGTGACTCTGCTTGAGTTATATACAGTATATAAGTGGGGAGGCAGAGCTGTGGAGTAAAGACAGGGTGCCTTATCAGACTGCGGACTGCCACACCAGTCTGGGAGAAGTAAGGGCCTGTCACACCCTCCATTCTAAATTCTAAAGTAGTAGGGATTGTGCAGCCCTTCAGATGTTGTCTCGCTGCAGCTCCCATTGGTCCTAGCCAACAGAGCAAGTTGCAAAAGATGCTAGGAATTGCAGTTCAACTACACTGGAGGAGCCACACAATTTATACCTGTGTTCTAAAGACTAATAGTTAAGTACAATGGCTTTGTGCTAGGGAAGTGATTTAGCTCACAAATGTTAAGTAACCCAATTTTTACTGTGCTATCCCAGGCTACTGCAGGTCCCTGTTCATTCTGTTCTAGAGGTCATTCAAAACCTTAGGAACATCAGGTGGGTTGGTGTGTCTTACATGAAGCAGCAAAAATGAGATCCTTTGACTCATGCAAGTGACAGCACTTTCTGTTAAAACAGGGATGCATAGTTACCTGTTGTGCTGCAAGGGGCACATGTGATGCTTGCTCAGAGACTCAGAGATTCTTTCCGTACTGAGAGAGTGAGTGGGGGGCCTCAGTGAATTTGATCCAGATCACTACTAGCAGAAATAGAGAAATTTGGTGATGGCAACAGGTGTCCAAGTACCTGTGGCGAAGGCACATGCAAGGGTCCACAAGTTGTGCCTCTGTGCTAAGATAACAGCAGCCGCTGGATACAACATTATCATACTTCCCACTTCACTTTACCTAGGACAATCAGATGTAACTGAAGATTTGTTGTTTTCTCTTAATTTATAGTCATGTTATTTTTTTGCCCACAGGTTTGTTAATTGGCTCTGGCTGTGCTCTTTATCCTCTGGGCTGGGACAGTGAAGAAGTCCGGCAGACCTGTGGTAACCTTTCCAACCAGTTTGAACTGGGTAAGTGAACAAACAGTGGAGAATGGCCTTCCAAAAATTCACAGCACTGACCCAAAAAAAAAAAAAAAAAACCACCATCAAAAGTAACAAAGGATTTATGCAGAATTCTCAGCCTTTGGAAAGCTCATGCCCTAGAAAGTGGTTTCACTTTTGCACATCCTGAGCAGAAAGGCACCAAATGATACAGATTGACTCCAACTTAATCATTCATGCCCCTTAGGTTTTAAAGGGGAAGTAAGTTATGTGCTTGCTTAACTCTCCCTTTTTGAAATTAGTGAGATTAAAATGTGCTACCCTTTGGCCATCATTTAAAATGATATCTCCTGTATTAACATTCATGAACAGCAGATCCAAAATGGTCACATCTGTAGACAGTAACAGAACAAACATGGCTGATTACAAAAATGCACCTCTGGATAGTTGTTCCCACATAAATGTAGGGATGTTTCCCCCATAGATTTAGGGAATTTAATTTGGGAACTATTACAGATTGCATTTTTTCCACTGACAAAAATATAGTGGAAGGAAGCCTTTTCAGATGGTATTATGTTTCTTCTGTGTTGTTTTCTTCTCCTGTAGGCACCTGTGAAATTGGCTGGGCTTACTACTGTACTGGAGGAGGAGCTGCTGCCGCGATGCTGATCTGCACTTGGCTGGCCTGTTTCTCTGGCAAGAAACAAAAACAGTATCCTTACTGAGGCCAGAGAGACCTGAAACAAAATGAACTAGTTTAGGAAGGGGGGAGGGAGAAAAGAGCACGCAAACCTTCTTGGAAAGGTGTTCTAGTTCTTCACTGGAGCTAGTTCAATAATACAAACAAGAGTCAATGATTTGGGGAGTTGGATTTGTGACACTGTGAAAGCAGGGTTTTCTGTATCTTAGGGTATAAAGCCACATGGAGCTTAGGCTCTTACCATATTATTCTTAGCATATTTTGGTCTCACAGAACAACAAGAACTATCCCCTGTCTGAGGAGAAAGAAAATGGCAGGATTTTTAGCAGACCATCAATTTAAAGGGTTAAAATATATACCATACTGAAGGTCAAGGATGTAGCCTTAAAAAGGATTGTTTGACATGTCAGCAAAGTTGAGAAAAAGAAGGCATTTCTTAAGAGTTTTGTCACTCAGTTAGACATGAGTAAGTGCTGGTTTCCCACAAACAATTGGCTACTTAAGCTCACAGCTAGAGTGGCTGCCATTTGTGTGTATGTATGGAGAGAGCACCTATTTTCAGGCCTTAAAAGTATTAGCCTCCAGGGGCTCCCCCAACTTGATGGGTTGGCTCCCATTTGGAGTTTAACCTAGTGAACTCAATATGAAAGAGGAAAATGTTCTCTTTCCACATGAGACTCCTGAAAGCACATCTGCCTACCTTTGCACAGACACTTTTCCTTCATACACATGCAAAAACAGTAGCCTCACATTAAAAAGAAAAAGAAAAAAAGCCTCCAAAGTTCAGCCAAGTCTGTTGCGTGTGCCACAGAGCAGTCTGGATAGCAGTTCACAGTGGAAGGCATTGTTACTCAGGCAAATGGCAGAGGCTATAACATAGTCTGTTCGCCTTCATCTAAAAAAAAGCACAGAAACCCATCAGTTGTCCCTCACCTTTATAGATGCCAGCTCAGTCCTTCACTTGCACATAAGGTCAAACATCATATTACAAACCAATGAGTGTAGCACAAGCACAAATCTCCCATTTTTGGCATGAAAAGCCTCTTTTTGATAGGCAATTCAAAGTGGGGAAAAACCAAGGGGATTTCCAAATTACTCCCTCTCAGATTATAAGTCCTAAATGCTTCCTTGTGAAGCATGCCAAAAAAAGGGATGTTGTTACCCTTACAGTTCACTTCTGCATGCAATGTATAATTGTGATTTGGCCTATGCTTTTCATACTTGGTATCACCAACATACAACATAATTTTCTCTCTACTCACAGGTGGAAATATATGTACGTCTTTCCCCCACATAGACAAGCAATTCCCCTTTTCAGCACCTGTATTGCTCCTTCAGATTCAGACAGACACACAACCTATTCCTAACCTCTAAACATCATATATGTACATGCATACATTTTCCACTCCAATCTTGTACATCTTTCCCTTCAGATTTTTTTTTTCTATTTTATTTTCCATGCCCCCCCCCATTCATTTCTCAGAGGAGCAATTCAGAGACAAACATTTCCAGCTTCTTATTTTTGTTCTTTCACAGAGTGGCTTCATAATGTTCATGTGAAGTAGGAAACATGGAAATGCATATGGGCCACCTCCTCTATAGCCACTCTTTCTGGCAAAGGGGAAATGTGTGTGTTTTGTAAGCTGCAAGGCATACATTCTCCTTTCTATGTGTACTATTTTTTCTTTGCACAAGACCAAAAAAAAAAAGGAAACAAAAGGACATTATCATTCCTGTTTACTTAGTTATTCGGTTTGGTTTGTTTGCAGTCAGTGTAACTCAGTCATTCAGTCCTGCTTGTTTGAGATTAGTCAGCTCTTGTGTTGATTGATCCATCACTCCCTCATCTTAAACACTCAGAAAAATAGTACTGTGGAACAAAGCAATTGCAATGAATATTCTGTGCACTTCTTACTTTCTTTGTTTGCTAATTATTTTATTTGAATTTCAGTATTATGCTGTATTTTAAACTAAAAACCTAAAGGACTAATGGGCCATTTTTCAGTATTTTATATAATCTGTGTACACGTGTTCTTGAATTTTATTAACGGCCTTTCAGACCTATATAAATTTTATTAACCTCAATGTTTTTGAGATTATTACAAAAATGCAATATTTTACTCAGCATATGTAGCCTTTTAGATAGAGCATTCCTATGAAGGGCAGTGAAAGGACAGTTCTGTCCCGTGAGAAGTGTGTGTGTGTGTGGGGTGGCACAGTAGAGTAATACTACTTATGCAAGATCAATGACAGACATCTTCCAAGTTATGTTACTAATACTGCTAGGTAATTATTGTTGTATTGTGCTGTATTGTTATTTTAATATTCATCTTTGTAATGTAATATAAAATATACTATTTTGTTTGTACTTTAGAACCTGTGTAAATAAATGATAGTTCAATGGTATTTTAAATCTTTTTTTTTTCTTAATGCCTGGGGTAGGAAAATCACCAATGTTCCAATTTTTTGGTCTACAATTTCCATTAGCCCCACTGAGTATGGCCAATGGTGGGGGTTGTGGGAATTGTAGTCCAAAACCTCTGCAGTGGCCAGCATTCCATGCCAATTCCTTCTCCTAGTGTGCAGGATGTCCACAGGCAGACCCAGAGATTGCCCAGGTATAAAGAGCAAACAAAGCAGGAGGTGACAGGCCTGCATCCTTATTAGAAACTAGAGTATATACCTGGCGTTGCCCGGGATTTTATTTTCTCATAGGTAATACTTGTTAGAAAGATTTGAGATCCCATGTCTCTAATTCCCCAAACTGTCTTGTCCAGTACCTGTAACTTTTCCCCATATTCCCCAATCCAATTTGTATTCAGAATTATTAACATACAGAGGTTGGGTTCCTGAGGGAATACATGCCTTCCTCCTTGCTGCTAGGCCTCATCTCCATAGCAACTAGCCTATTCAAGAGCTCTCTGGCTGAGAATTCTAAAGACCCTTCCCTAAACTGCAAATCCCAGGGTTCCATAGAATCTTCTTAGGCAGCCAATCATATGAGGTCTTCACCTGACACAGACAAACTTTGACTTTTATATATTAGTGAAGTGTTGGAAGGACTTCTGCCTAATGCTGTAGACAGGAGATGCTCAAGCTATTTGCCCTTAAGCTTTCAGGAGATGTTTATGCCTTTTCCTTCAAGCTTCCATAGCAGCACAGAGGATGCAGACATGATTCCTTGCCTGTGGTACATGGAAGCCTGTTCCAGGAGCAGAGTTGGAAGCTAAGCCCTCTCTGTGTCCCAAGATGGTAGCAGGAGAGGAAACTGACTCAGAAAGTTTTGGTCTCAGCCCTTACAGCAACATTTGATTCATTGTGCGGGGGCAGGGTTGTAAACTGACAATTGCATTTTTTTCACACAGCAGGTTGCATCTTTTCAATTTCAAACCAGACACTTGTGAAACTGACCAGTTTATTTCCATATCTGAGCTACAGATATATTGATCATAGTCACCAGTACCATATTTTGGGGATAAATTCTAGACATGTAGCGGCAATAACCTGTTGCAGTAAAAACAGAGTTCCATAGTCCCATAAAGACATAAAGAAATCCTCTTGTGACACAGAACTATGCAGGTAGTATTAATGTCCAAAATAGGGCCTCTTTATCTGTATTTGCAAACTAGCTCGCATCTCATGCTTCACAAATTAACTTTTAAAATCTAGAAAAATGGAACCTAAAAACATTAAGATTTTACAAAAGTGGAAATGTAAACAACATCCCTGTTGCATACAGTTGCAGCTTGCAGGTAGGGGCTGGTAAGCACAAACTTGGAATTTTCCTGTCATTCCCCAAATGATGAGGAGGCAAGGAGTTACTGAATAATATATACATATATATTTAAAAATTAGACCACCATGCATATCTCTTTAGCATACAAAACCCATAAAGAAACAGATAAATGATGGAAAAAGAAGATTGTAGCCTTCTTTTTAAAGGATATAAGGGAGAAACAGTATTATTTACTGCATAAGAGGATTCCAAAACACTGGGACTACCACTAAGAAAGTCCTGCTTTTTCTGGAAGCTAACTGAGTCTTCCTGGAATAGGGTTTTTATCAGGTTATTTTACTCACTCATATAGGAAATAATGTTTCCAGAGATAATAATAACTCAAGACAGTGGCATGGTTACTTTTGCTTCTGTTAATACTAGGAAGACTAATCTGGTTTTGCCCATTCAAATGAATGTATTAGTAATGATACCTAGCTGGCCATTAAAAAAAACAACTGCAAATAAACAGGAAGTTCTGATCCTGTTAAGAAGTTACTTGCAGATTAAATCTTGGAGCTACATTAAGGAGTCATCTATAGGTAGAAACATGTAAACAATCTAAAATATATAGCCAAAACAAAAAAGTCCCTGAGATAGGCTTAGAAAATAAGATTAATGCATACTTCAAGTCAATCCAAGGGTTCTCATGTTATCCAGTTGAAGGCAACCCAACAGGGAAGAAGATTCCAGAACCTGCTTGCAAAGATTTTAGTTTAGAGGCACGTATCTCTGTACTTGCCGGGCTCCAATTTCTGCCACATAAATTGCTCCAGTTTGCTTGTTGACATCTAGGAGATGGGGCCTGACTTCTTTAGCTAGTTGAATTTTGTCTACTACAACACAATCCCCGATCAGTCCAACTGGTGGGGCAGCTAAGATTGATATCCTGTCAATATTAAGATGTGCCACGATAACATACTTCCCATCCGGAGTTAATCTACAAGACAAAGAGAGAAAAAAGGACAATTTAAAGACAATGAATTATAAAAGTTCAGTTCAGATCCAGAAATTCCACTGTATAAGCAGAATATCCTGAGGGTCACAAAGGATGGTGGCGGTCACTTTCCATCCATTTACATCTGGAAGGCTGTTCTATGGGATCTCTTGGAAATCCCCAATTGATTCCTACTGATGGGATGTGGAAGATTTTCTGAGCCTCTGGAGTGGTAGAGTTAGAGAGAAAAGTGATATCCCTTTCAAATGAATGGTAGCAGCTGTGACCCATACATGTTCTCTGGACCCAAATCATAGGCTCACAACATCCCAAACAAGTTTTTGTTTCCGATGGGTTTTCTGTTTGTAATAACGTTTAGCAGTTGTTTGCCAAACTTACCAGAATAAGTCAAATGACTGCACAGGTGAGAACCTCCATAAATCAACTTAATTAGAATGTATTATTAGACACACTGAATGGACTCAGTGAATGAAGGGAAAGACCATGACTACATCCCTGTTTCATTCAATTACAGTGAGGTTATGGCATCAGGATATACAGGGCTGGGTTTCTGATGGATCCAGTTATGCTGAACTATAGTTAAATCCTTTTGACCATGGAAACAAACATGATGAAAATACCCAATGGAATAGATCCAAAAGAGACCTTTCTTCACAGAGTAAGTCATTCCATTAGCTGGAGGGCCTTTGATCCAGTGGAGGCACCAGCTAATGGAAGAGGGGAGATGTGATTCCCTACCTGGCCCCTCAAGTCAGCTCCCATGCTGTAGCAGAAGTCTCTCAAATTCTCTGGGTGAGATTTTCAGGGGGCATGGGGGAAATCACAGAACACCTGTTTGCAGGTTATGGGAGCCCCTTTGGCATGAATGGACCTCCAGTCGGAGGATCCTCAGATCCAGTTCAAATACCATTTACTCATCAGGCGCCAATCAAAGAGCCTAATTTCACAATTCAGCTCCTAGCATTTCATACCCAATAATCCTTTTGAAAAGAAGAGCATCACAGAAGAAGCAACAGGTCTACAAGCCTGGCATTCCGTATCCACAAGGCAAGTGAGTTATGAAAGCATAAAATATTGGTGGATACACTAGATGCATCATCCTTACTTTGGAGCAAATACATTACCAACAAGAACAGTCAATTATACAGTGTATAGTATATACATTATACATGGCACTACATGTTCACAAGGTAGATGCACATAAGGGTCTATAGAATGTGCAATTTAAAGTTAGAAGGGTGTGAATCTCTAGTGAACATACTGTATCAAAGACTGGTATACATGAAGGCCTGGACACTTTGCTTAAGAACTGTGGCTTGACATAAGAGCAGCTTCTGCTTTCAGACAAGGCGAGCCAGTGTACTTGAATTTGCATTTAAAATAAAGCGGGGAGGATATGCTGCTGGTCATGACTTGAACTTGACCCCAAGTCAAGCCCTAACATACTTGATCTCAGTTAGATGATGACAAAGTGGAAATGCAGTTGGTTTAAAAGGAAAAGAGACACACAAGGCTTCTAGAGCACCCCAGAAAATCAGGGAAAAAAGGAAGTGTGCTGAATGGGACAGAAATGTATAGGGGGTAATGGCCGGGTGCTACAGCCTTTTGCTTCATGCACTGAAGACTTCCGCTTCTACGGACTTGCTGACACAGACATTTATGCAAGCTCTGCTGAGTGTGCAAAACCAATATTGCACATCCTGCCCCCCCCAAATCTGCAAAAAGGTACAAATGAGAACAAACTTATTTTTAGCTCCATAGGGAAAGAGGCTGTTTCTTGCCTCAAAGAATAAAGGGGTATAAAAACAGGAGGAGAAAAAGGGAAGTTAGGCATGAGATAAGGAAACATTCAGAGTTAGCATTGATTGTGCTGAACTAAGCCATTTGAGGAAGGAATTCGTGATCATAAAGATTTCAAAAGAGGTCAGTCTGTCTGCACGTCACTTGAGCTAAGTGGAAAAGTTCACGCTTTGCTTCCACACAAAACAGAAGACCAGCTAACTCTTTCATTGAAATTGGCAGGTTAGATTGATCAGAACCACTGTGGTTTAGTAATTATATCTTCAGCTGTCGCTGGAACCTTCTGAGCAATGAAGGTCCATTGTATCAGAGCCTGATGGACAACTTCATCTGAGTAATATTTGAATGCAAGTTGTAGCTTTTCTCCTTCACTGCCTGATTTCTGTTCCGAAATTCATGGTGGATTAAATCATGACAAATCTTCAGCCTGATCACTGTCAGGACTTGCATGAGTGCCACATATCATGCAAATTGGTTCTAATCTGGGAACTGAAGCCCTTCCTCAGTTACCCAACATACAAGGCAGCTTTTCATACACAATAAGAGGTTCAGATAGTCTAAACACTTCCCTCTCAAACCAGTATATATATCTGCATGCAAACGTGCAGACACCATACCTGACGGAGTAAGGACCATCTTCTGTGAAGCAGCTACTCCAAGAGCCCAACCATTCCCCTGTGATTTTGTCAAAAACCTGGATACGCTGGTTGGCTCTGTCAGCAACCCACACCTACAGCACACAAAGAAATGGCTTCAAGCTATTAAAAAAAAAAGGCCTAAACAGAGAAACACTCTGATCCCATTTAAAACAAAAAAGACAAAAGCCCTCCCTGCTAATCTGCACATATGGTATAAGAGCAAAGCAAATGGGGAGTAAAACTGTCTAACCCTAAACAGGGTGGTATCCCATATTGCATCTCATTACAGAACTCCATACAGGCAGGATTAAGTCTTTGACTGAAGGCTTAGTAATGGGGAAACAGAGGAAATAATGTTCACACATTGGCCATATATGGAATCTGGTACCTGAAATTATGCTTCGTGGCTGTAAAGCACAGAGATGAGGAACAGAAGTTCCTTCCATTGCCATTATATTATAGATCCTATGTGAGCTGAAGCCTCTGATCCATGCATATCGTCAAGATCATATACTATAAGCTAGAGGTGGGCACGCTGTGGCCCTGTACATAGTATTAGATGGCAACTCCCATCTAGCTGCATCTTCTCTTTAGCAACCTTCTCTTCATAAGCCAGAAGTGGTATAGAGTTAAGAGTGTGAGTCTCCATTTAAGATAATTTCAAATTCAAAGTAAACTGTATTTCTAGGCCACACTATACTGGCAGGGAGAACAGTAAAGAAGCATCTTCTGTAAGATCGATAAATGATGTTCCTCACCCAGTCATCTTGACAACTTACAGGACAGCAAAGATGAGACCATATACACATCACTCCCCTGTTCCTCAGTTTCATCTGCTACTGCTGAAATTGCCATGGCCACATGCAGTAGCCATTTGGAAGTAACGCCAGCTCACACAGATTGTGCTTCTGCAGGAGTACAGCCTGAGAACGATCTCCCCATGGGTTCAGGTGCATGGCGACTTCAGTAGGCTTTAGCCCTTAGACTCCATCTCTTGTGTGCATGTGTGTGTGTGTGGATAGATATAGATACATACATAGCTGTGTTCTATATTTTTCCATGCACTTCCATAAGCTCTGCTTAGACACCACCTCTTTGCATGTGTGTGTGTGTGTGTGTGTGTGTGTGTGTGTGCTGCATGGAAAAATATAGCGCATGGAAGTGCATGAAAAAATACAGTGTGCGCGCATGCATATATATATATACACACACACACACACACATGCACACACGTGCGTGAACACACTGTATTTTTCCATGAACTTCCGTAAGCTCTGCATATTACAGAGTCTAGTAAGTACACATAGCTTCTCCTGGTGTTGTTGTTTTATTTGGGAGATTAAGGAGCAATTATTCCAGACAAAAAACCCCTAATTAAAATTTTGGCTGCATTTTGTAAGCCTGAAGTAAATAACAAGGACTTTATTCTAGAAGAAGAAAGCCACCACATTACAGGTACACCCAGGCCTAGCACAAACTCACTGTTACTTCCACCTCTTGGCTAAACTCCCTTCTGCTGCCTCTTACTCACAACTATCTCAAAAGGAGACTTAAAGGGAAATTCCATAGTAAATCACCAGACATTTACTTCCGTTTGAAGAGTTCTTTGTTTCTAAAACCATGGGTAAAAGTGCCTCACAAGTTCATACAGCACTCCTTTGGAGTGGATGTGCAGTATGTCAAGCCCATCCTTAACCCTTTCCATTCAGGGGATTCCTAAGAGATTCTTTCAGTGGGAGCCTACCAAGGAGCTGGGAGTAGAGTCCCTAAGTCAGCACAAGAGTGTGGCTGCGTTGCAAGTTTAATTCTCAGTGGAAGCCCAGTGAGAGGAAGAAGAGTAATTCAACTCTAATAGGATCTCGTCAGAGAGTGTGACCTAGATTGGGGGCAAGCCTTTGGTGGGAGTCTAGCCAAAGTGCCGTTACATGATACTTGTGCTTTATCTGAAAGTCTAAGAATATAATTGAACTGGTTCTGAATGAGGAGTCACCTGGTGTATTGTCTATAAAGTGTGCTGAGGAAATTTATCAACCTTGACCAGCATATGAAGTCTAATACACTGTTTTGTTCTTGTTGTTATCTTAATAAATGTTACAGTTTATTTTTGTAAACACTGACTAGCTTGAGTTGTATGCAGTACATAAAGTTAACACAGAAAACATGCTAACATAAAATTATTACCAGTAAGTGGTTCTAACTAAACACTGAAAACTCTCACCCTTTTACACAAATGTATTGTTGTAAGTGGGGAGGCAGAGCTGTGTGGTGAAGACAGGGTGCCTTCTCAAATTGGGAACTGCCACACCAATCTGGGAGAATGAAGGGCCTGTCACAACTACTTCTAAAAGAACTGCATTTTGGCACTAATTAAAGGATTGATTTAAATAAGGATTTTAAAGGATTGATTTAAATAAAACATCGGGGAAACAGAATGACAAGGAATGAATGATGGTGCATGTGGACGGCCTGAAAAAAAGGAGTGAACAAACCATGGAAATTCCACATTAAACATCTAGTTTAGAAGTGTATGAAGTAAACTGAACTTAAATTTCAATAAATGCTTTAGAATCTTGGTATAACGAGATTTCATAAAACTACATTAAAAGGTCACTTCTACTTTACCCGTCCAACAGAATCCACTGTTACACTGTGTGGAATCCTGAACTGTGTAATGGCAGAACCTTTTTCTCCATGCAGCCATAGAGTCTTTAAATCTGTGGGTGGAAAGTAGTTGCTATGTGTTTATAATAAAATATTAGTAGCAAAACTACAGAATTTTATATGCTACCTTGATTTTTACGGTAATTTCAAAACTGTTGCTACATGTAAGATAAGTTTTGACCCATTGGATTTCAAGTGGAGGACAGCTTAGCCTTTCCTTGAAATCTTCTCTGTCTAACACAGTACGTGTTATATTCAGATTTCAGAGCTGTTATTGTGTCTTTCTGCAATATTCCATCTACAAAGCTGCAAAGGTGGCCTACCATAAGGAAAAACAGTGCTACAGTATCTGTGCTAGTTACTTAAATGCACACCCAAGCAAAAATCCCATTTTTAAGCATTTACCCACAGAACGTAATCTATTAATACATTCTAAGCATTATTTGAGCATCTATTTTAATTCTTCAGGATAATGATCATTTTTAAAATATGGAGATTATGGTCTATGGTACCACCTCAAAGAAGGATGGGCAAAGTGTGGCCCACAAACCACATGTAGCCTCCAGAGGCCCTCAGGGATTAAGCATTTTTTTGCAGTTTTTAAAAAATTATTTGTTCCAAAAATGTCCCAAAATGATTTCTAGAGAGTACAGAGGGCATTTCTACCATGTTTGGAACCCTCCCCCAAGTCAAAACAAAGTTTTGAAAAAGCTTTTAAAGGTTTTTCCCCCCTCAAATGACCTAAAATGCCCTCATGTCCCCTTGAGGGCATCTGAGGGCAATTTTTTTTGTGGAAGTGGGTGTGGTGGGGGTTAATGTAGCTCCCTAATATTCCACAGTTGTCCCCCATGATTTACAAGATACTAGCTGAATCCTACAAATAGCTAACCTGTTCTAACATCCAGAAAAAGAGGCCTACTAATACTGGATGAAGTGGATAAAAGTAGGTAAGAGATGTGGCTGCCACAGGATCTTAGGCCCCAATGTATATGCAAGTAAGACTGCTTGGATTTATGTCCATGCAAAAAGAATATCTTTCTGTTTAAATGCAATCAGAGCATAAGCCTAACTGGCCAAAATGGCCAAAGGTCAGCTGAGTTGACATTAGGCCACTCAGAGCTATACTGTATCTAAGCCCTCCTTAGCCTGGGCATATTGGAAATTATTTAAGACTATCTTAACCCTGGCCTAACTTTGTGCCAGCGTTTTAGCTGTTTTCCAAGGCTAGGGCAGGGTCTGGATCTGTCATAACTTAGCTACTCCCTTGCCCCACCAAAAATACATCAATTGAAGGAGGTCAAGATTAGGCAAAAACCTTTCTCACTAGCTCAAACCATCTTCTGCCTGCTGATCTCAGAGATCTGCTCACAGACTTGTATGTTGGCAAGACTGCTCTGCTGGCTAAGATTTGCTAGCAGAGAGCCAGAATACCAACTGAGAAGGGGTAGGGCAAGGGAGGAATGGAGTTAAACTAGATACAAACATCCTCCAGCCCAGGAACAAAATTATAATGCTCACACAAAGTTAGGACAATGCAAAGGTACTCCTAAGATATCCAACATCCCTAGGTTAGTAGAAGTCTAGATTCAGCACTGCTTCAGCTGATCCACTATCAGTTTGGCTAGCCCTTGGCCAGTTTAAGACTGTACTGTAAGGCAATATATGGAAGACAAGCAAATAGGAAATATTAAGTGATCAGACAAATAAATGAACAGATGTACTAGAGGGATGGTGCCTGCTGCTGACTGTCTCCATCAAAAGAAACCACCTCAACATTGCTAAGGCACTCTTTACCACAGAGTACATTAGAAGCCAAAGGCCTCTTGAAAGCTTTACACATTCACTTGGCTTACCTAGAGTCACTTTGAGCAGGCGGTTGTTCATTCCTCCATCACCATCCACAATGTAGATGTCACCTGTTTCCTCAACAAAAATCTCTGCTGGCTGGTCAAACTGCAGGGGGTTGGTCCCAGAACCTGCTTTACCTGGAGTGCCTATGACTTGAAGTACTTGTCCCAAGGGATTGTATTGTGTAACTGTGTGTCCGTATTCACCTGCATTAAGAAGAGGTAGAAAGAGGTGTTTCAGCAAAAACACATGTTCCCTGGGAAGACTATCATTTAAATCAAGAGTGAGAAGCTGAAAGTAGAAAGAACTAACAGATTTTCTAAACATGGAACCTCTGCAGTTTGCACTGCAGCCTTTCACTTAGGATAGAAAAAGCATCCAACAGTTCACTATGTGTGATATGCACATGCAGCATCCAAAAAAGAATATATTCTCTCACTCTCACGGAGAGCTGCTGTCCAAATTAATCATTCTTTCCAACATTGCAGATTATGAACTTAGAATTGTTTTACTCAGTATGCATAGGTGAAGAGAGACAAAGTGAGGCAGTGGTTTGAGTGCTGGGCCATTTCCACACTAGACTGTTATAGTGCTATTATTCCACTTTCAACATCCTTTGGCCCCTCCCTAAACTGCAAACCCCAGGATTCCATAGGACGTTGAAAGTGGAATAATAGCACTATAACAGTCTAGTGGAAAGGGCCTTGGACTTGGACGTTGGGAGCCCAGCATTTGAATCCCTACTTGGCCATGGAAACCTACCAGATGATCTTGAGCAAGTCACACTTTCTCAGAGAAGGACAAGAGCAGCCCACCTCTGAACAAACTCTGCCAAGAAAATGCTGTAATAGGGTTGCCATTAGTCAGAAATGACTTCAAGGTGCACAGCAACAACATGGGAGGTGGAGGCACTGTGTGAAGCATATTGCTATTAAGTTAGACAGTCAATTGGCTACCCATTCCTGGAACTTTCAAGAGAAAACAATAGCCACTAGAAAGAACTAGCTGTCATTGATGTCATTAATGCTCCAGTTATTTTCCATCTGTATTGTTCCCACCTTCAGTGCCAGGAGTCATACGAGGTACAAAGGGAGTTTTAGGCAAGGGAGAGGAGGAAACACTCAGACTGTTGTCAGTTGTCACTCAAATAAGGGCGATAATGCACTGAATCCCGGCAAAGAGGGGTAATTGGTTATGCTTCTATAGATGTACCTTATGGTAGAGGCCACCATCATGGATAAGACTGCAGGGAACAGAGAGGCTGGATGTAAAGCAAGTTGCTAAAGCAGCCTTTTGGATTTTTCAAGATACCCCAAATGCACAGCTAATTGCTGATGGTGCTTGGTATCTTGACATTTTTATAACAAGACAAAATTCAACCTATTCTTAAGCAATGCTTTTCTATCCATTGTCATTCAAATCTTAGTATTGCTTCTCAGAAACCACTGCTATATTATTGTTATGTATGCATATACTCTGTTTGGTGGCGTATAAGACTCACTTTCCCCCCAAGAAATACCATTTGAAAATGGGGTGCATCTTATATGCCAGTGCATCTTATATGCATTTGCTGGTGTATAAATGGGGTGTATCTTATACGCTGGCAAATACGGTAGATAGTATAAGAGACAACATGGTGTAGTGGTTTGAGCCCTGGACTCAAATAACCCTGGAGACCAGTGTTCGAATCCCTGCTCAGCAATGGAAACCCATTGAGTGACCTTGGGTATATCACATGCTCTTAGTTCCCCAAAACCCCATGATAGGGGCACCTTAGTGTCACCATAAGTCAGAAACAACTTGAAGGCACACAACACAGACAGAGTATACTGTACGCCACCCTGAATACAATTTATTTTGTTTATTTGGTGAAAAGGGCCTTATAAATAAACACTGTAGTTGTTATTATTTTGTGGAAGGGCATCTAATTTTGAAGCTGAATCTAAAAATACTAGAGAGAAACTAATTCACTTCACTCTAATATGAAGTAAAAATCTTTTTACATACCAGTTCCAACATCTGTTACCCAAATGGAACTTGCATTGATTGTGTTCAGCGCAAACATGCCATGGGGCATTTCAATTGTAGTGTTCCATGCTTGTAAGAAATCTCCTTCCTCACCATACACCACAACTTTTGGAACATTATCATCACCTCTCTGAAGATATACAAACATAATGTTAAGAAACAGGTATTACAGACAGCAATCCTCAAGCATTTTTCATTGTACTTCCTTATTGCAGGGTTGTGCAGATGAGACTGTGATTCATCAACAAAGCTTTGAATGAAAAAGATTTACGTCTAGTGGAATCTTAGCTCTACAACTGTGCTTTGTGAATCCAGGCTTATGATTCCATGCAAAAGTGGCCAGTGTCCACCTAAATGATACAATCTCTGCATTCTTTTAACTGTTCTGTGATACTCCATAAATGTTTCAGTCTTGTCAAAAACTCTTGTGTTGTTTTCTCTAATCCTGGGGTAGGGAACTTTGGTCCCTCCAAATGTCTTAGACTATAATTTCTACAATTCCTTGTCACTGGTAATTCTAGATGCTACTGATATGGGCGTGTAGGTCGAAACATCTGGCAGGCCCAAGTTTTCCCATACCTGTCCTAACCAGTGGTATATAGCAGAACAGCACTACTGAAATGGTGCTTCATGGACTGGTGCTGGTCCATCAGCTGCAGTCCCAGGTCAGTTTCCAGAAATGAAAGAAACAACTGTAGCCAATGGGCACAAATATGGTGTGGCTTCAGCACTGTGTGAAAAGAAACTCAGCTGGTCCTACACATCAGACAGCTTAAGAACCACTGTAACAGAATACAGTAGCACAGAAAGCGCAATGGGAATGAAGAAAGCAATGCAAATGTCTGCTTCTTGCAAAGATGCTCTCCTTAATACAGCAGCACATCTCTCCCAAATGCAGTTTAAAAAAATAATAGAAAAATGTGAGCTTTTTCCAAAATTGAAGACTGAGCCTCTACCCAAGGCCGAGGCCCTACACCAATATTCTGTTCAAGACTTACCAGACCAGTAACAATCACACTGATCTTTTCTCACCTGTCCAATGTAAACTAATCCATGGATGTGGTCAACAGCAACACAAAATGTTTGTCCTGTCAATTGTTCTGGGAACCTAGGCCAGTTTATGTCAAGCTTGTAAAGTGGCTTGTCTCTCCTCCAGAAAGAGTTGAAAGTCAATTGGTTTAATACCTTAAAAATAAATGGCAGAAGCAATCATGGAAAATGAGCCTTGGCCAGTTTTTATGAATTACATATTACATTTGTATCTCAATTGTTCCTCTAAGGCAGTGTCCTTTAGCCTGGTTTTACACCAGATGTGTACCTCCTACCATCCAGCAGTGCTCATGTTGGCTAGGGATATGGAGAGTTGATCTGTAACATATCTGGGGGGCACCAGGCTACTGAAGGCTGCTTTAAGGACTGTTGCACTGTATACATGTGCCCCCCCCATAAACCCATAATCATTCTTCACAGTAAGTTAGTTTGAAAGATTACAATGGCTTCAACCCTACTTAGTGAGCTCCAAGACTGAGGAAAAAAATTGAGTGTAGGCCATCTCAGTCCAACTCTAACATATACTCAGTAGCTATTGCTCACTTCTTTCCCCAGTGGAACAGCAAACTTCAAAATAGAACTACTAGTTCCTAGGACATGCAGGGTTGTGGAGTCATCAGCGGGAGGGAAGGGGAGAGAGAGGGTCTGCCTGTGGGCATCTGACTACTGTTGAGGACAGAAAGTAGTGTAACCATCTGAGATAATGAAGTTGCACTCCTGTACACACTTATCTTGTAAGCTTCACAACTACTTTTGAGGTGTCATGTATAAGACTACACTGCAAGCTGTGAGTCAAGAGGTACCAAGTTCAGAGCCTCCCTCTGACATGAACTTCCTAGACAGCCTTAAGCAAGCCACTATCCACATTTGCAGCTAATTAAGGCCAGAATCCTGTTGACAGGAGATGATAGAAAATAGAAAAAAATCTGCTTGTTCTGAGCCTCCTATTTCTCTAGCATCTTGTTTCCATCAAGGCTGCTAAGCCCACAGCTGTCTTCCCCTGACTTGTTTCACCAAGTGTTCCAGCCAGAACTGCAGAGAATTCTGGCTTATTGTTCACAAACAATTGTCCTGGTGCATGTTGCTTTACTGCTCCCCCTTAGTTCGTGTCACCAGGAGGAAGAGGAGTCGAGGTCTCAAGAAGCTAGCGTTTCATTCCAGTTTGTTGCTTCCCAAACAAACCAGTCTGAAATCAGGACTTGTTGCCAGTTTCCAGTTCCTGGCTTGACTGCAGGTGGCAAACTAGAAGTCTCACTTAAGGTGCAACACTTATGCACCTCCTGGTTAGCTTTTGATAGGTTTAAGTGCTCCTACTGCAGGAAGAAGAAAAGTGGCAGCATGCTCCTCGTTCATGATGAACCAAAGTTTTTTCACAATTCTGGCTTAGCATTTTACGTGCAAACACCACGTCTCTCTCTCTCAGATATCCACACCAGGATATCATTTCCATCACGTGTCATCATCAGACATGCGTATCATTTATATGCACATGACTATCCCACTTTCCAACCCACACTGTTTCCTGGGGTGGTGAGAAATTCCTATCAAATTTCAAACAGCAAAGTAAAATTCTTAACAAAACAGTGAATTAGAGCAGTCTATTCAAAACAGCAGAAACTTTACTAGAAAGTCTGGCCATGATTGTCACTTCCTTGACAAATCAAGAGGGTAAAGAAGAGTTTCTCCTTGGCTTTTAAGTCTGGGCTTTGTTTGGTTGTTGTTGTTTTTTAGCAGTAACAAACTAGGGAGCCCAGATTCACACATTGTGTTAAGTTATCCAGTTTTAACTAATTTATTCACCACATGTGTTAGCAGAAAAAGCCAGGTGAGAAAAAAGATTTTAATTTTAATATGGAGCCCTGGTGGCGCAGTGGTTAATGCCAGTACTGCAAGCCACAAGGTGGTAAGTTCGATCCTGCCGGGCTCCAAGATTGACTCAGCCTTCCATCCTTTCGCAGGTCGGTAAAATGAGTACCCAGCTTGTTGGGGGCATGTATAGAAATGTTTCGAAATACATGCTATTTCTAAGTTGTTCGCTGCCTCGATCTCTATGGAGAGGCGGGATATAAATAAATAAATAAATACAATTTTGGGTGAGCAGCATTCCTCATCACTGGCTATGCTGGCAAGGACTGAGGGAAACTGGAGGACAAAAGGGAGAGTGATCACAGCTGTCCCCATTTGATTTAAAGAATTCTTAATTTCTTCCCCTACCAGAGGGTGTTTGTATGCATTATGTATTACCGAAGAGTTCTGGAAACTCCCTTGACTGGTCCTAATAAAGGTACTGGCCGATTATGGATTTTGCATTTTTCCCTCTCAGTGATCAGTGCAGCCACCAAAGCCATTCCCGCACCAGCCTGTTATAGTGCTGTTATTCAAGGCCCCTCCCTAAACTGCAAACCTCAGAATTCCATTGGGATGTTGAAAGTGGAATAATATCGCTATAATAAGCTAGTGCAGAAATGGCCCAGATCATACCACTTCTTCATACATTTGCACACGAGTAAGACAAACACGGGGAGAGGGGGCGCAGCCAGACATAAAGTTTACTGGGCGACAATGGCCATTTCCGCACTAGACTGTTATAGCACTGATACCACTTTCAACACCCTATGGAATCCTGGGGTTTGCAGTTGAGGGAGGGGCCTTTCGGGAAACTGCAAACCCCAGGGTTCCATAGGATGTTGCAAGTGGAATAATAGCGCTACAACAGTCTAGTGCGGAAACGGCCCTAGTTTCCGCACTAGACTGTAACTAATTAATTTATTCACCACATCTGGGAACTGAAGCAGAAATATCTGAAACACTGTAACCGTCCAGTGCGGAAATGGCCATCTCTACCTCACAGGGTTGTTGTGAGGACGTCCCTCACCACCCTGAGAGCTCCCAAGGAAGAACAGACTGCTACACCCGTAATAAATTCGCTTTTCTTTTTGTCCACAGCGCAGCCCGAACACCCAACATGGCCAAATAAATAAACAAACGCTGATAAATGGGACTATCCTTGCCGACCCACCTGAAACTCAGACCCGACTCTGTAAGAAGCCAGGAGCACTACAAGCAACGAGGCCCCTCCGAAGGCCGCTACCAACCGGAGCCCGGACACGGAGCCGACCCCCATCGAAAGGGACCCCCGCGACCCCTTCTCGAGACAAACACGGCACGCCCCTCACCGAGACGGCGCGCGCATGCTCGGCCCCCCCAGCGACGAACGGCGGGAGAAAGGCTTCTCGGGAGATGGAGTCCTTTCCTCCGCAGCGAGCGGCAGAGTGGGGGCGTTGCAGACTACAACTCCCATGGAGCCCAGCGGGCCGAAGGGCTCCAGGCGGAGCAGACCATTTTATCAGCAGGCGAGAGAACGCCTTTGAGCCAAGAAAGCGGATGATAATTTGTTCCGTTTGCTTAAGCTCTCCGGGCCTATTGATTAAGGTACTGTTTAACCCCAAGGGTACCGATTAGGGAAGGGGGGGTAAAAACCAACAGTGAATGTAGGCATTACGGTAGGAATAGATTTTCCCGTTGGGGGAAAGTTGGTAGCTTGGATTGCCTTCCTGGCTCTTAAAAAGGAGCTATAAGCTTGGGGTGCCTTCCCTCTCTTTCGATTGCATAAAAAGCGGACGTTAATTTGCTGATAACAATAGCCAGTTTTGGGATTTCAGTGGTTTTGCTGCGAGGTTTATGCAGTTACAGGGTTGCTTACAAATAAATCCGCAGATGAAACTAGGGCCGCTTCCGCACTAGACTGTTATAGCGCTATTATTCCACTTGCAACATCCTATGGAATCCTGGGGTTTGCAGTTTCCCGAAAGGCCCCTCCCTAAACGGCAAACCCCAGGATTCCATAGGATGTTGCAAGTGGAATAATAGCGCTATAACAGTCTAGTGCGGAAATGGCCCAAATCATTGGTGCAAACAAATTCGTGTTATTATCCAAAGTAGGCAGTGAGAGCATATAGCAAGGGGGAGGGAAGCGGAAGGCATGGGTGTGGGTGGGGTGGAAATGTATTTATGCACGTTTAGATTTAATAATGGGGGATATAGTCTTATGTGTTGTATAACAGCCGAGTGCATGGAAAGAGAGGCAGAAAACCTTTTTTTTTTTAATTGGGTTTATTGAATTTGTTTATGGACCTGAGCAGCTGAATGCTGTATAAGAAGTCTTTCAATAAAATTCACTAAGGAGGTGCTTAGAATTACCCCACAGAAAATGCCCTTCTTCTCTGTGACAGACCCTAATGTGCTGGCAGTGATTCTTG
Organism: Ctenosaura bakeri; assembly: GCA_948474755.1. Classification (NCBI taxonomy): domain Eukaryota; kingdom Metazoa; phylum Chordata; class Lepidosauria; order Squamata; family Iguanidae; genus Ctenosaura; species Ctenosaura bakeri. Next base: position 86,377 of record CAOLHI010004546.1, read on the forward strand.
CCTCTTGTGTTTCAGATATTTCTGCTTCAGTTCCCAGAATCTTTGACCCTTGGCCAGGCTGGCTGGGGCTTCTCTGAGCCAAAACATCTGAGGCAATGATTGCCAGACTCTTGTCGTCCAAATGTTTTAGACTTCAACTGCAGAAGGGAAGGTTAAGAGGCGACATGATAGCCATATTTAGATATTTGAAGGGATGTCATGTCAAGGAGGGGTGGGGCTTGTTTTCTGCTGCTCCAGAGACTAGGGCCACTTCCGCACTAGCCTGTTATAGCACTATGATTCCACTTGCAACGTCCTATGGAATCCTGGGGTTTGCAGTTTCGGGAGGGGTCGACTGGCCCCTCCCGAAACTGCAAACCCCAGGATTCCATAGGATGTTGAAAGTGGAATCATCGCGCTATAACAGTCTAATGCAGAAATGGCCTAGGACAAGGAGCAATTGATTCAAACTGTGGGAAAGAAGATTCCACTTGAACCTAAGGAAGAACTTACTGATGGTCAGAGCTATCTGGCAGTGGAATATGCTGCCTTGGAGTGTGGTGGAGTCTCCTCCTCTGGAGGTTTTTAAGCAGAGACTGGATGGCCATCTGTTGGGAATGCTTTGATGTGTGTTTCTGCATAGCAGGGGGTTGGACTGGATGGCCCCTGGGGTCTCTTCCAACTCTGTGATTCTATCAGTCTAACTCCCAGAAGTCCCAACTGCATTGACCAGTGATCAGTGATTCTGAAAGCTGAAGTCCAAAACACCTGGAAGACCAGCGTTTGGGAAAAAAGGCTGAATAGAGACTAAGAACCATCTGCAGGAAATGACAGCACTCAATGCAGATGTCAAATGATCAAATGCAGGAGTCATATTGGGTGCGGAAGTCCCTCAGGTGGTGAAGCACTCTTCCATCAGTATCTGCAAGGCGTGTGTGTGTGTGTGTGTGTGTTGGTATGTGCTAAGACACAAGGTTATGAATGGATTCGTCATTAAAAGTGGATTGCAGTGATCTGTAGGTATTCCCTTCAAGAAAAATATCACCTTGGCTGGATGCAGAAGTTGAACTAAATCCTACTTGGCTTTACTTTAGGACAGAACTAAAATTCAAGAGCAGTGGTAAAACTAATTCTTTGAAGACGTGTATGTATATTTTAATTCTACACAAAGAAGACAGGAGAAGTATGAATGTGTAAAATGCAAAATAACGATTGCCAGTGTTTATATGCTAAAAAAGAAGAAGTTTTGGCCTAGTTGTGGTGTTATAAAGAAATAGCATATACATATGTATATATACATATACACCCAGCAAGCACAGAGACCATTTTCTAATGTTTCAATGGGCATTAATTTTAGTTTTATGTAAAATAAGAACGGGTACATAAAAGGAGTTCATAGCCTCCCCCACATTTGGGGGACAATGTTAGTGTTATCAAATCATAAGCACTTTTACTGAGACAGTAGCAAGACTGAATTGATATATATATATATATATATATATATATATTTATACATATTAATATTCTACAAAGCAACTTTGTTATTTCAAAGTCAGCTGGCTTGATCTTTCAGTAACTGGGCATTGTTAATACAGTGGTTTGCTGTTCATATATAGTCACTGTATCTTTTGTGAAATGGAAGTAGCTCATGGCATCAGTTTTTCTTTTTGGTTCTCAGCAGAAGTCATGGCACTGAAGGAAATTTCTAGCAATAAATGCTTTGGTGGTTTCCAGAAAGTGTATGAGCATGACAGGTAAATATTTTATTTATATATGGAATTTTACCCTGCCCTCAACCCTACCACAGAATCATAATATGATATAAAGATAATTAATAGTAAGAGCAGGCATCGAAACAACTGGATATAAAAACCTTAGAGAACAAAAAACTGTGCCAGCATCTTGTTCTTCACTCCCAAGTAGACTAAACTTATTCAATTAATTGTTGAATAGTGACTCAACATATAAGTAAGTCAGTTGATTCAGTAGGTCCGCTTTAGTTAAGATCAACAGATTTAGACCTATTTGCCTGATACCAAATGACCAAAATTGTTGACAACAGACAAACCTTCCTGTGAAAGAAGACCCATATGTGAATGATGTTAAATCCAGTAGTTTGGGTCTAAGCAAGATAGTTCCGCTTAATATTCAATGATAGCCATAAGTAATATAACTGTTGATTTTAGTAGGAACAAAACTCAACTAATTTAGGCTGAATTGAAAAACACCCAGTTGTAAGCCCTGTTGAATACAGTGGGACTTACTTCAGAGTGGGCATGTCTAGGGTTAAACTGTTAATCTGAATCCAGTCCATTGTCTATAGCCCGTGCAAGGACATATGCAGTAAATGACAGTTGCTTTGAAGAGCCAGCAGTGTGCTTGGAGCTGGACAAAGAGTTCATGGCTATTTTTACAGTCTTCACTCCACATTTGCAGGCTTGACCTTCACAAATTTGATTATTCAGAAGGCACGCAGGTGCCTCCCCCCCCCGCCATTCTCCTCCTCCCATTCCCTTCTCCTTTGCCAGGCATGGAGAATGAAGGCAAGTGCCTGGACAAAAGGCAAGGACGTGTGGGGGGGAGGCATGTGTTAACCTTCCTTCTCTCCTCCAGAGCTCCTGCCTCCCATTCTCTTGCCTCTGGCCCCAACATGCAAAAGGCAAGAGAATGAGAGTGGAGACCCCCAGAAGAGAATGGGAAGGGGATTGGGGGGGGAGTCATTTGCAGTTTTCCCACTTTCATAGGGTTCTGCACCCCACATACCCTCGTGAAAGTGGAAGGGCCATTGTAGTAATACATAGTAGTTTACTTTTTTTTTAACAAATGACAACATTCTTCCCGAGGATGTGGCACCTGTGCAACTTGATGCTCTCCTCGTGTTTTGTACTACAACTCTCATAACCACCAGCCAGCTTGGTCTGTGGTTACAGATAATGGAATTGTCTTCCAAAATGCTGTGGAGATGTTCTAGCTTCCTTGTGGTACTACAGAATAGTCCTGAGAGACTATCTGTTATGTAATGTTATTTTTTTTAATAATGATTTGTCACACAGCATCATCTTGACTTAATGACTTTTACACTATATACTATAAAATATCCAATGTGTATGGCCTTACAGCAGCACTACCCTGACCTCAACACTGTATATGTACTCTAGCACATCAGTTTCTATGCTCAGGCCCCTCGTGTCTTTTCTGTTCTTGTCAGTCTCTATCCCTAGTTCTTCATATGTCTGCTTTCCCCCTATTTAAATATCCAGTTAGAAGCTGTCTGAGGAGCTATATGACAAATGTTCCTTATAAAATTACAAATGTTTGGTTACATTGCTGTTCGTAGTAATTGCGTTTTGTTGTCTGACAGTGCTGAGCTGAAATGCAAAATGAAATTTGGGATTTATTTACCATCAAAGGCAGAAACTGAGAAGTGTCCTGTATTGTACTGGCTCTCCGGTGAGTATTTTCAAACTGTCTTTGAAAAGGATGTCACCAAAGGTGACTGGAATTAATTGTGACATTCTGTTGTTGTGGTCTGAATAGGCTTTGCCAGGGGTGGGGAGTATGTTGGAAAATGTACATGTTGGATTAAAGTTGCTTCTGTGATTTATCATTTCAGTAAGTGTATGAGCTGATACTGAACAAAACTGTTTTGCTTATGCTGTTGGCTAATGCCTAATAAGGTTTATGTCAAGAATGTGAATTATGTGACCTTCCACAGGTTGCTGAACAGCACCAAAGTTTGCACTTATATGCTTGGTGGGATACTAAGGTTTTCCTGATTCTGTGCTGAATGCCGCATTCCAGTCTACGGCTGATTCTGAGTGTCTTTAACAATGAGACTTTATCTTTGAGGTCTTATTCCCTGCAATGAAACTGGAAAGCTACCTCCTTTGGCTTCTGCTGACTTGCATTATGTGATCCAGCATGTAAAGTCATCTCTAGTCTTTACAATATGGAGACTGTCAAAGGAACTCTCTGCTCTCTAGTTACAAAAGTGTCTGTGAGCTGTATACTTGTTAGAAGCAGTTTTAAGTTTTCAGGGAGGAAGGGCAGAGCAATGGTAATGTTTGTATTTTCAAGACAGAAGATTAAAGTTTATTGCCTTTAATTGTTTTTGCTGATTCCAGCAAGCCTAGAGACCATGAACTCTACTTGAGGCAGTACTGCTCTTGTCCTTGCATCTTAATAAAATATGCAGATAACGTAAGATCACGTTGTTCCTCTCCTTTCCCATCCTACTTGGTTTTTGGAACATCTTCCCTGAAGAAGGGACCTGGAAGGTTTAAAAGTTTGCTCAGGTTTTTGTGCCTTTTGGGTTGGTCTAATAGTGGTATTATCACAATGTGGATTTTGGAATTGGCCTAACGATCAGCTTGACTTCCCTTGCATTTTGGTAATAATTAAACCACCTTTTCCTTGCATGAGGAAAATGTAGTTAGAAAGATATAGATCCTCTTTTTTGCAGCCTGAAAGAAGCTTGTTGGAGGTTCATTTGTAAATACTGTTCCTGCTTTTGAAATCTTCTGGTGTCTTTTCAGGGTTAACATGCACAGAGCAGAATTTTATAACTAAAGCAGCCTTCCAACAAGCTGCAGCTGAACATGGCCTTATTGTTGTTGCTCCCGACACCAGTCCACGTAAGTACTGTATATCTGCAGCTCAAATAAATGGTTTTCATCTTTGTTTTTGTTTTTTGTAACTTGTTCTAATGCAAGTAAATTTAAGCCAAGTTGAATCAGGTGTCTTGTTTATTTTAATCAATTTGAAATTCATATTCAGCCTCACAGTTACAACATTTGTTCATTTTACAAGTTGCTAGATTAGGAAACAACTGTGCATGTTCAGCCTAGTTCAGGAGTGAACCTCTAGCCTTCAGACAGTTTGGACTTTGAAGGGAAAGGGGATCATTTGCTCTATAACTTCTGTCTCCCAGAAGTCCCAAGCAGTATGGCTGATGATCAGGAATTGACAAAGTTGTACTTGAAAACAACTGTAGAAACAAAGATTCCCAACCTCTGGTCTAGTTTGCAAAGGACTGGTAACTAGGGCAGAGGTGTGGCAATCCCTAGGCTAAATGAATTTCCCTAGAATGGACCATCTCTTCCACCTACTACACACACACACACACACACACACAAAGTTGTTCTCCCTAGGAGGTGGAACAATGGTCACTCTTTAAAAGTTTTAATTTTTTGCTTTTGAAGACATGCAAGAAATGCATAACAATAGATAACTGTAGATTGAGAATTTCAGAGCTCATATAAATAAGAACTACATACTAGAAGATCTAGAGAGATACAGCCCTTCAAGATTCCATGGAGAGCCAATGCATCTCCCTAAGTCCCATAGCTGCCCACTTTTAAGGACGACTTACATTTAGGAAGTCATGGCCAAAAAATTACAGTTTATTAAGTCTCACATTGTATGTGGTTCCCTCCTAACCTGTCTAAATGTCTTCCAAGTTAAGTGAATCCAGTTGCCTAGGTGGCAGAGGTTGAATAATTATACGAACATTTTCCCATGAATGTGTCACCCTGCTGGGGAAAACACTGAACATCTGTCTGTTTTTGTGGGGAAAGGGTCAGATAGCAGCAACATCAGTTATACACTATCAGATCTATTCTTTCAGTAAAGCCCCTATGAACAGATAGAACAGGATTGAGGCACTTTAGACCTTCCAGGTATTTGGGCTTGCAGTTCACATCCATACCATTCAGTTTGACAACAAATAAGAGATTGTAAGAGTTGTCATTCAAAACATGTGGAGGGACCAGCATTTCCTCAACCCAGATAAAATCTCTTCTGCCTAGCAGCCAATTTGAAAAAGATCGTCCTGGTTGCTGATAAGACTTTCTATCCATGCAAGTGAACCTATTATATTCAGTTTTGAATTGCCTCTGCACAGGAATGAGCAAATTGTGCCACACAGATCACTTTCAGCCCTGAACCTCACTCTTTTGGTCCCTGAAGCCATGCACCATCTCCAAAGCCCCACAATGCCCAGTTTTTGCCCTGAAACCACAAAAAACCTCAAATGGATAAAATCCCACAAAATACCGCCACCACTTAACCCATGCAAGCATCCTAGAACCCTACACTGCCCCTAAACATTTCTATTTTCCTCTGCAGATCTTCTCAAAATGTCAACAGGAAAGGACATGATGTCACTTCCTGTAGCTATTTTGAGAGAGCCTGCCATGGTTTTGGCTTGCTGTGAGGGTGGAGGCATCCCATGAGGGGCCTTGAGAAGAGACATGAATCGTTACCATCAGTTCTGATTTTTTTTTCCATGATAGGTGGATGCAATATTAAAGGCGAAGAAGACAGTTGGGATTTTGGTACCGGAGCTGGTTTTTATGTAGATGCCACCGAAGAGCCATGGAAAACAAATTATCGGATGTATTCTTACATCAAGGATGAGGTGACTTTCACCTAGATACATACAGCTGCCTGAATTGAAATATCAGCTGTATTTAACAATTTCAGTTTTTATTTCCTTTCTGAGAAATTCTTGGGTACAGTTCTCATAATTTCTTATTACTCTTATAGTTTTATTTATTTATTTTTTGAAATTCTTTTTTGGAATGAGGAAGCCCTGCACATGGAGAAGACATGCATGTGCTTTCCCTCAGTCCCTTGCCTTTTGCCCAGGTGTATGTGCCATTCTTCCATGCACCCAGACAAAAGGCAAGCTAATGGGAGAGGCAGAATGGGGGAAAGCTTGTGCATGCTTCCTTTTTCTGTCTGCTGGGCTCTCCCTCCCATTCACTCCCCTTTTGCCCAGGCACGTGCAAGGAAATCACAGCTTGCCTGGGGCAAAAGGCAGGAGAACGGTAGTGGGAGAATGGGGTGGGGAGACAAGCGGGTGCCTTGCAAATAGTCAAATTCATGAAGATCAAAGCCACAAATGTAGAAGGAGGACTGTACTGGGTTTGTGTGCCCCTTCAAGTTGCCTGTCAGCTTATGGCGACCCCTTGAATTTCGTAATTTTCTTAGGGATGGAATACCCAGAGAAGATTTTGCCAGTTCTTTCCTTTGAAATATTGCCTAGAGTACCTGATATTTATTTGGCAGTCTCCTATCCAGTTACCAATCAAAGCTGACTCTGCTTAGCTCCCAAGATCAGACAGGATCTTATGCCTTTAGGGTATTTAGGCCAGCTTTATTATAATAAACATCCTCAAACCAAGGAGAAACTTCCTAATAATTTTTCTGTTCGTAGCCAATATAAACGAAAGATGGCTGGTAGACATCAGGTCTGTGCTCCTTACATGTTGTGGCAGACAAGGAAAGAACCATTAATCTACTGAAATGTAGGGCAGCATATCTGTTCTCAGAGAGCCAACATGGTGTGGTGGTTTGAGCACAGGATTCAAGATGACAGTTCGATTCCTTACTTGACTATGGAAACCCACTTGGGTGATCTTGGGCGCATCACACACTGTCAGCCCCAGAAAATCCTGTGATAGGTTCAGCTTAGGGTTGCCATAAATTGGAAATGACTTCAAGGCACACAGCAACAAAAACAACATATCTGTTTTCAGCCTGTGCTGCTCAGAATATGAATGTGCTGACATCTGTTTCCTGCTGATGTCTTTCAGTTGCCTAAGCTGATAAATGCCAATTTTCCAGCTGACCCTGGAAGGATGTCCATTTCAGGTCATTCAATGGGAGGCCACGGTGCTCTAATCCTTGCTCTGAAGAATCCCGGAAAATATAAAGTAAGATTCTAAACCTTCAATCATATCAAGTGAAACAAAGGAATTAGTGAATAACAGAAAGGAGAAATAGTATTGGTATGAGAGATTTTCTAGAAAATGTTAGATATGGAAGGCTGGAAATTCACTGCTCACCTACCTGAGAGTAAGTCATCTTTAACTGGTTAGCACTTACGTCTGCATACACATGCATAGGAATCCTTTGCCCACCCCAGTCTAAAGTGTTCTGTCTGTTTGGGTGAGAATGATAAGCGTAGAGTGTTCCCACAGCAATGAACATTCATGCATGGGCGGGAGGGGGACTCATACTGTTCTTTCCTGTTGTTGGTAAAGGCTGAAAAAAATGAACAACTGTTGCTTAGAGCTTTATGAAGGAAAGCTTTAAAATTAAGGGTTCCTGAGGGAAATCTACATTGTATTTTAGGACTGGCACTTTATGTCTTTAACTTTCCCTTTCTAAATAGTCTGTTTCAGCATTTGCTCCAATCTGCAACCCTGTCCAGTGTCCGTGGGGAAAAAGGCTTTTGGTGGATACTTAGGATCCAATGTGAAAGCCTGGGAGGTAGGTATTGGAAATGTCAGAATGATGCCTACCTAGTAGAAAAATGTTAAGCATAACCACAGTAAGACCACCAAACTGTCTCAGCTGTTTCAGACAAATGGGAACTGAACCTAGTGGACTTCGGGTAGGGTGAGCAGCTGCTTTTATGGTTAAATTCTCAAAGCAATTAGGTGCTACTGGTCTTATGCCAACAGGCCTGGCCCTGGGAAAAATATAGCACCCTAGGTGAGGAATGTTTTCTCCACCCTGTTCAATTCTGCTCTGTTTACCAAGTTGTGTGACTTACAGAGAATTGCAGGAGCTGGCAGAGTGAAGCTGTGCCTGCTCATTTCTGTTTAGAGCAAATAACATCACGCTAGTGGTTGAAAAATATTTTAAAGATAATATCAAAGTTTATTTTTGTAGTTAATGCCCAAACGAGAACTTTTTTTAAAAAAAGTTTAATGACACTTGCTACTGTTTTTCACTCTAGTCTAAAAATTTATCTAACTTTTTCTTTTTGTGCTGCTGACAGGGAGGATTGCTCCCTTCTTGAGAGAAGTGCAGGGTGAAGCAAATTTGACAGTGTGTGTGCTCCCCTGTTGAGGGATAATCTTTGTCATCACTGTTAGACTTAGGCCATTTCTGCACAAGAGGGGAGAAGCGGTTCACAGCGTGTCAAGAGCAGTATTTTTATACTCCAAATCAGAAACTGTGCTGTCTGCACACAGCCCATATACATCATACTACCTCAGAGAAAAGTGGTTGCTGCATCCACACAGCAAGACCCTGGCCACTCCCATTCCCCTCCCTCACCCCACCCTGATTGGTTTGTCTCTTAAAGAAAAAGAAATACATTTTAAATGGCTGGGTGAAAAGGCAAAATCCCCAAAATCCAGGCTAAACCACGTCTATAGTCCAAAAAGGGAAGAAAATTAATATCAGTATCCAAAAGATCCACTGGCAACATCTGAAGAGCAAAGCTGTACAAAACAACTCCAAACTGGTCTTTCAAAGTAAACTGTTAAATTAGTTGTCAATTAGCTGTCAAATTAAACTGTCAAAATAAGTTCACTACTTTGCAAAATAAAAGTTAAAGCTGCAGCACGAAGGCTATTCCTTGGCAAGTGAGGCAGCCTGTAAGAGAAACAAGAAACAAAGTTGCTTGAGGATCTTCCTGTAATCAATTAGCTGTCAAATTAAACTGTCAGCCACTTCTGCTCTGTGAATCGATGTTACAATTCTGCACGTTGGCAAAAATGAAGTAGAAACGTTTCAGGAGATTTGCATCGGAGTTTTACCAGTTTTACAATACAAATTTCCCATTGCATTGAACCATCCTAGGAGCTGAAAACATGCAGAACCATGAGAAAAATTACGAAGCTAAGCCAGTAAAATGTGCAGATGGGAGGGTGAGAATTCGAGGTGACTATAATGTACTGACCTTGTGCGGAAATGGCCATAGTATCATATTATGTTTTACGATCCTGGCCTCTGTGGTGCTTCAAATGCAGACTGATTGCGAATGACATAGAAGCAGAGCTCTTTGTGTTGATATGCTTTTTTTTGTCTGCCACTTCGGGAACTTATGAGTTTGCTGCTGTTGTTAGAAAGGAGTACACATTTATGTGTTGCAGGCATATGATGCTACACACATTGTGAAGTCCTATGAAGGGTCTCCTTTGGATATTCTAATTGATCAAGGCAAAGATGACCAGTTTCTTTCAGCAGGGCAGCTACTGCCTGATAATTTCCTTGCTGCCTGTACAGAACATAAAGTGCCAGTGGTCTTCAGGATGCAGCAGGTAATGTCCAGAAAGTTCTGTGCTCTAATGTCTACATTTTGATAACCTAGGTTGATTGATTATGGCTATATCCCTTCTTCTGATAAAGGTGTAGGTAGAATTCTGGGGCAGAGAAGGGAGAGTTATATTTGTATGAGGTTCTGTTATAAACATAACAAATTTAAAGAATTTTAGAAATTACTTAGAAAAACATTCTAAACGTTTTTTTTTAATTGCTGAGCAAACATTGACAAAACCATGTAAGCATTTCTAAAAGCCTGGCAAAATAAGAAAGAGTTTTATTTGTGGATCTCACAAGGGCAAAATATCCTCTTTTTCACTTTCAAAATCAAAACCAAAATTGGGATAGATATTTCTAAAAACCTTTCTTCCCTGTCTCCCACCTATATACCCAACCATTTCCCCACCACAGTTCTATAGCAGCATGTGGCCAAAGGCTAAAACTTAGGTCAGCGTCTTAGAGTGAGTACAAAGCAAAAGTGCTGTTACTACAGTTGCTAGCCCGGATTTGTGAGATATTAGATATCACTTTGATATCAATAATTTGGCTTTCTTCTACCATCCCTCTCCATGTGTCTGCGAGGTCTCCCAGACAAACTCACAGACAGGCACGGCCACTAATCGCTGTAATATTCCAACACAATACAGGCTGGCCAGAAATAGCCATCCTGCTGCTTCAGGAGACCTCAAAGGCATGTACTTTATTATGTATGCACGCTACTTAACAAAGAACTCTCTGCTCTGAGCAGGCGGCTTGATTAGGAGAATCCTCATCTGTCAAGCACTCTGTATTTGCATACTGTCTACTCCTTTGTCAATTCAGACTTAACTCAATCATGCTAAATTCTGACCTTTCGGAGGCTTTGTCTCCAGCCTGAAACTCATTGTTTTCCTTAAGTATGGACTAGCCTGTGGCTACATTTTCCCTTATATAAACCCGTGACTTCAAGAGCTTCTTTGGATCGCTCCAAACTTCCATCCCACCTTGCTGCCGCTTTGCTTGGTGAGCCTTCCCCTCAGTCCCACATACTGAGACTCCATATCTCCAAACTCAATCTTCAGACTACCCGGGCTTCAAGACAGTTGTAGTATCACCCAAACCAACAACTCCTCTTAAAATCCCTCTGTCCCATTCCAACCTTTATTTCTTTAGTTCTCTGCGTGAGTGTGTTGCATACATTGTTTGATTGTATTTTTAATAAAACAACATTTATTATTTCAATCCTGTTTGCTCCTTGACTTGGCCTGACCCCGTAGACATTGGGTAAAAGATCTTGCTCTGTTGCCCTGCCTCTCACATTGCTAGCTTGTGCTCTTGGCTAATTTCCCCAACTTATATAATTGAGAGCGCATTTAGGTGTCCCTTCCAGGACCCCCAGAAAACAGGGTAACAGGGCGCTGGGCCAGATAGAATTCTTACCAGGCTGGACATTTGTCCATTAGTCATACAAGGTACAACTCACTTTCATACATGTTAGTGCTACAGTTTCGGAGCTAGACAATAGAGTTCAGTTCCACTCCATAGCTTCCTGAACTTTAAGTAGCTTCTTACCTGTGCTCAGTGATCAGAGGTAATGGCAAAAGCTGCTTATGAGCTGGATGGGGGAAGCTGTGGGCTACATCTGCCCTGTGGCCCAAATATTCAGCACCTCAGCTATGGAGGCTGCAGTGAAAGACCAGTGCAGATGTCCATGTTTTCAAAGAAGCAGTCATGTTAGCGTATTGCTAGAAATGTGGCAGCACTTTTAAGACTAACTGGTTTTTGTTTTAACATGAGATATAAATCCACTTCTTCAGATGCAGTACTGATGACCTCAGATATAAAGCATATTTATACAATGGTGGAAGTAGGATGGAATGTATTAGGATCTAGAAAGATTCAGATCATGTCCTTTGCCCTAAATTTTCAAAAGTCTGGATAAAGTGATACAGGCCTATGAGATTTTCACAGTGGTCAGTTAGTGTTGATGTGTGAAAGCAATAGCTATGCTTACCAAACCTAAGTTTCTGTGGGTTCAAAACTCTTTCTAAGAAGATTTTCTGTTACATGTGCAGTAGTGAGGACTCTTGTATTAATATACATAGTGTGCCGTGAAGCCATTGTCTTTGTTCTTACCTCTGTTCATGGATTGGAATTTGTGAATATAGTTCAATTCACAGGCTTCTCTTTATAGTCTTCCATTGTAAGAAAATAATTTCCAAACAGACTGGCAGTTCACTGCAGTTAAATAGCTTGGCCTCTGAAACTGAATGGTTCTTTCTTCTTCTTCACAGGGCTATGATCACAGCTACTTCTTCATAGCAACATTCATTAATGACCATATCAGGCACCATGCAAAATACCTCAAGGCTTGACTGAATATTCACCCTGGGTATCTTCTGACAGTACAAAATAGCTGATGCAATCAGAGGAAACAAACAAGAGGATCTGCATGCATAATTAGTGCCTACTGCAATGAGATCTTGATTTTATATCTCTAAATAAATACTCTGAATATGCCTTCCTAATTCTGAATTAATTTAATCTTTTTTGGGATTATCATTGTTCCAGTTTATTAAGTGATAAAGCCAGAAACAGGACTGGAAGCTTTACCACTGCCACTACTGCTGCTGCTACAAATAAGAACAGTGGTAGTAGTTACCCTGCTAAGCTGAAGAAATAATCTCAGACATCTGACAAACATCTTCCTCTTTGCTTACTGCTTGTGGGTGATTGCATGTGCCTGCTGGTAACAGAGGTGAAGGATTTAGGAAGACCCTAAAATATACTGTTGACAAATTGTCTCCAAATAGTAGACAGTTCTGAAAATGTTACATGAGTTCCTATATATAACCACATTTTTTGTAGTTTCTTGGCCCACAAAAATGTAGTTTATTGCATGGTCTTGTGTTAGTTGCACTCTCAGCTTAACCTACCTAGCAGAGTTTTTTTCCTGAGATTAAACAACATAGGCTTTATTGTGCTGTTGTGAGTTCTATAGAGGAGGAGGAGTTAGATGCAAATATGATCAAAACTGTCTCATACTCAGAAGCCAAAAAGGCTGGTGAATTTCAGCTGATGAATCTCCAAATCTCATATGCACATGTGTACATATTCATAAATACAACTTTGTGTCTGCATTGTGTTATACAAGGTGCTAGAGCAGACATGAAACCCTTGCAGTTAGAAACATGGGTAAGAACATGCCATTTTCCAAAAGCAAAATGTGGCTTTAGTCACACAAAATCTCTAGATTTTTTGGGCTGGAAGTGAGGCATGCCAGGATTCATTGGAAGCAGAGATAATCAGGCATCTCCTTTTTTAAACTGAAGAAAAAATGAACTATTTTCCCCCTGCTTTCACACTCCAGAGCAAGTATATTCTGTAGCAAAGAATTTTGGATATAGTTACAAATTTATTGCAGCTTAAAGTACATGTGGGCTGGAACATATTTGTCAGATAAATGAAGTGGATACCTTAGTGGGCAAAGATAGGTAGATAGCCTGGAGAGGAAAAGAGAAGAATATTGATTTTTAAAAATGAGACCCAAAGTTCAAGAATTGCAAGATATAATGCAATGTTATTTAAAGGTTCAAAACAATTATAGTCAGATGTTAACAACCCAGATTGTGTGGTCATCACAAGAAAATTTAATTAGGTATGTGAGTCTTAAGATTTCTGGAGCACTTAACAATTTTTAGACCCACAACTGGAGGGATAATAAAAAGGAACTATCCAAGTTGCTACAAATCCTCCCACAGATATGGAAGTGTGGGTCTATGCAGCTATGTGCTGAAGTCTGAGCAACCACTGGATCCCACTCTTGTACATGTGCTGTTTATTTATAACTACACTGTAAACATTGGCTTAGATCCTGTACCAGGAGATGTACATCTGGCACATACCTATGGATCTGTAGCTAGGTCTCCTGCTATTACCCTGCAAATCCCACTTTTTAAGCGATGCACCCCAACAACACAAGTTGTTGAAGAATGGAGATATTGGCAGGCAGAGATACATCATATATTGGCAGAGATACATCATATATCTAGAGGTGCTACAATAGGCATTTGCAAGATTTTAGGGAAATCCCTGCAGGTGGTATCCTTTGAGTATATCTAGATACAGGAAAATAGACTGGTGTGCTTCCATTGATCCCCTTACTGTCTGATGAAATGGAAATGGCTGCGGGGGGGGGGATGTTGTTTACAAAGTGGATCTGGGGCTTATTGCACAATCAGTAGATAATTCTGGCCTCTGCAACCACCAAAAAAAAAGGGATACAATGGTGTAAGTTGGACTCACACTATGATAACATATTAACAGCCACAGATGCAAAAAGGATTGGCAATTCTACTGAAAACAACCTTCCAGATATGGCAATGTAAAAGGCTGCTCTGTACATCCTGTTAATGATGCACAGTGGCTAAGCAGCCATGATGATCTATTGAGGTTATGCAGTCAATATACACTGTGTGTGTGTGCGTGCGTGTGTGAGTGAGAAAGAGAGAGAGAGTTTTTCCACATTCATATGAGAATGCTGCAGCCTGCCCATACTTTTCCCTGTTTCAAAGAAGCAGCAAAATGATGTCCTCCAACAAGCAACATATCAGTAAATATACATAAATATAAAAAGTAAATTTTATTATGTTTTGGAAAGGCCAAAAAATATAACAGTAAATGTTGCCTTAAACATAACAGACACATAATCAAGGTTGCTTAGTGTAAACCTCTTAACGCTTAACCACCCTGTTGCATTTATAGTCAGAACAGAAAAAAAATGTATATTCCTATCACCAAACTGAATTTCTGATTGGGCATTGAGAAGTGAAATCTATTTTAGCTTCTGCACTGGGTATACAGTATTAATAATATGTATTAGAAGCATATATATTAGCCGATATGTACAACATATATCTTAGATATATTTACACATATATTTCAGTATATGTTATATTTGAGCTTCTGTAATAACTAAGTCTAAGAAAATAGCTTCCTAAAATTGGCAGCTGAACAGAAGAGGGCCTCCAAGACCTTAAATCTCCAGGTGTAGAACCAGACTGATCAGACAGTCTGAGTGACAGGACAAGGCTGTCTGTAAGGAGTAAACTGATTGATAGGGACATACCAGAACACGTTGATAAGACACCTTGAGAAGACACCTGCTGATAAGACACCTTGAATGTAACATGAGAAACAAAGATACATGAGGGGAAGACATGGGCAGCTCGTGATCATTCCTTTTAAGGAAAACTGTAAATAAGAGTAATGGGCACTAAATAGCGGGGAGGAGGAAATGTAAACTGAGGCAGGACTTCTTAGGTGATCCTGATAGGCTGTAACCTTTGGGGTCCTATCCAATGGGATCCCAGGGGAGGGAAAACCTGCGATGTGGACAGGGTATAAAATATGAGGTATTCAATACTGGGGTGTCCTTCTCTCTGGGGAGCACCTGCTTCTACAGAAACGTACTTTTAATAAACTTTAATACTTCAGCCAATCCTGTGCTAAATTGTTTTATGAGTCTTTTCAGCTATTTCTCACAGGCATGAATAAAGTTAAGATTCTAAGCTATTATCCTTGCTTGTGGCTAAATTATATTTTAAGTTTCTGACCGAATGAAATTGGCACCATAGAAAATGTGGCAAAACAATGTGCATCTAGTGTCAAATAAATCAGGGTTATGAAACAAACTGAAATATAGTCGATAGCAAAACTGGCTTACTGCAGATTCCTGTTCTCAGTAGAGGCTTCTGGCCAGGAAGAAATAAACACAGGCTATTCCAACTGATTTTTGCATTGAAGCAGCACAATTCAACGCATCAGACCAAGACTTGGAACTATACACAATGTAATTGCTTGGCTCTTTATTGTCCACATTGGTATCCTTTACTCTGAGGCAGCTGTGGCAATAGAATCCCTATAGCAGGCTGGTGAGCAGGAGCAAAAGAGGTAAGGAAGTCTAAGTCCGTACAGGCTCTTATAAGCACAAAAGAAACGAAGGCCTTTTCCGTACAGTGATCCTGGACAGCAGTCACAAACCCTGAAGCTAAAAAAGGGGAGAAAGTCGGAAATATTAGAAAAGCATTGTGATTAACCTGCTAAGTGGGGGAAAGAAAGTATATATTATCCCTCAGCAGATGGAAGGTTCTGCTGCGTTTGATGCATTTCACAGATGCCTTTTCACTGCCATTTCTCCATTATTGCAAGCTGAAATTGAGAGAAAAGCAGCTTGCCAAAGATCACTAATGAGTTCACAGCAGAAGCGAGACTCGAATGAAGAACTTCCCAGTACACATGTTGAGCTTAAGTATCATCTTTCAAAATTAGCTCAGGGCAGGTCCTAGGAAAGAAAACAGCTCAAAAGGCCTGAAGAAGTGAATGAGTACAACTTAAAAAAAACAAAAACAGTTTTTTTAGTTACCGTAGATTACAGAGCTTCTCAAAACAATTCCGATAAAAAAAAATGCTTAACGCATATTATTAGTTAGAAATGTTGCCATGTTTTCTGCTCTTAGTCAAAGAATACAAAAGGTGTAACCCATGAATGTGAAATGTGAAACCTAGCATTATACTTTTGTAACTGTTTGGCTTCCATTATCCCTATATATTCCCTAATATAAGGGACATGTAGGGACTCTGAAAGTTCCCAAATCCCCACTTACCAGAAAGCAGCTGCTATGATTGCTGGGGATCCATTCCCCCGTCAATTGAGAAGTAGCTGACTGACATTCCCACCCTCCTTCATGTGAGCAATCTCTGTGTTACTGCGGTCTAGGCCTACCTGGAGACAGCACTCGATATCATTTTGATATCAAACAATTCGGCTTTCCTCTGCCACCCCACTCCACGTGTTTGTGAGGCCACTGAACAAGCACGTAAACAGGCATGGCCGATAATTTCTGGACATTCCATTCTCCAACCAGACAGGCCAGACAGAGCCGGTTCGTCGCTTCAGAGACCTCTCCGACAAACACCTCATTGTATATGCGCGATACTAACAAAGGCTCCCTGCCCCGAGCAGGCAACCTGACAAAGCTGTACTAAGCGCTCCGCATTTGCATACTGGCTACACTATTGTTAATTCGGCTCTGATTCAATCATGCTAAATTCTGATCTTTCCAAAGCTTTGTCCCATGTCTAAAATGCATTGTTCTTACTGAGTAAGGTATGGCCTGCGGTCACAATTCACCCTATAAAAACTCCTGATTCCGAGACCTTCCTTGGATCGCTCCCGAGTTCCATCCAGCCTTGCCGCCGCTCTGCTTGGTGAGCTCCCCTCAGCCAATCGCGCTGAGCTTCTCCATCGCACCCCAACTTCGCTCTCAAGGTCCAGGACTACGAGACAGGTGTCGTATCACCCATTTCCCTCTGAAAATCCCTATCCCTAAGTCAATCTCTGATTGTATCTGTGTGACTGTGGTGTCCTTAATATTTGTCTGTACTCAATAAACATCATTTTCATTGGTTTAACCCATCTGGCTGCTTGACTGACCTGACCCCGTAGATGCTGGGTTGCAAGATCCTGCTAAGTTACCCTGCCTCTCGCTAGCTTTAGTGAGTGCTCCAGCTAATTTTCCCCCAAAGTTGTGTTGTGGTTTGGTCATTTAGGTGTCCCTCCCAGGACCCCCAGAAAACAGGGTAACATCTAGCATGAAGGGGAATTGTGACAAGCACCCTGCTTCTGCCTGTCACAATGGAGACAGCACATGGAAGAGTGTGGGAATGTCATCCAGCTGCTTCTCAATCAATGAAGAAATAGGTCTCTGACTATCACAGCAGCTGCTTCTGGTAAGTAGGGACTGCGGTGGTAGGAGTTGTGCTGGAATTCACTCCACAGCTCTTTTTAATTCTCCAACAGGATTCCAGTATTTAAAATGATAGTCAGATAGTCAGAGCCACAATACCAAGGTTATCGGACAAAGACAGACCTAAAGCATGGCATGCACACTAAAAAGGACCTGGGATGTTTGGAAGTGCATGAAGTAATTTTAAATATTTTAAATATGTGTTTGTCAGGAGTGGAAATGATGCAGCCATCCACACTCCAGCTCCCAGCATTCCTTAATATTGGCTATGATGGCTGCTTGGACTTGCAGTCCAATAACATCATCCATGTGTTTGAAGTCTAATACAGCATCTTTGATCACGATGTGCAAGATGATGCCCATAACCAACATATTGGTTTGCTATAGTCAGAAAGGCAATAGTCTAATTGGCATAGGACTGCCCAGCTCAGGAGAATTTGAGTGGTAAACTCCTTCCTCAGGGAAAGTGTCCCTGGGCATTAGATGTGTCTTGAGACCCAGTGACCATAGCTTAATTTAGGCAGGGCTGGCACATTGTCTAAATCTGACCACTGCATAACTTCACTTGAAGTCTTTGGCACATTAAGCTAAGGGCTTCTCCAGCTCACACAAAGCCAGGTACCAGAGAAAGAAGAAGAAAAGAAGAATGAGCAGAAGTTGACCAAAAGGAAGAAGGGGTTTAGCACTCAAAAGGACAAAAAGATTGGTTACAGTTAGATATAGACCATGGTATTCCAAATCTTTTTTTTTTTCCTGTATGACTTAATTTGAGAACATCTTACATTACTTGCAGTTTACATTGTGATTTCAGGTATAATGTTTTATAGGAAATACATACATTTACTGCAAATTGTGGCAACATTGTATTGTACATCATTTTTGTCAGGATTCTTATTAACTGTGGCATGTATACAGCAAGTTTGGCCCTTCTGACACAGGCCTCTTGCTCTTCCTCAGGAGCCCATTCTTGGTTACAAGTCCATTGGGCAAAACTTTTATTGCAACTAAAATTTCCATGGTAATTATGGAAGTCTCCATTTTACTTACTTGCACAATATTTCTTGAATGTCCTTTGGGATGTCATGATATTTTTCCCACAACTTGTGCTTGGCAAAACATTGAGCAGCCATGTCAGTAAGTCGTTGTGGCTCAAGCTGGCAGATTTCATTCCAGAAGTAGGGATGTAAGAAGTTATTTTCTACCTTCAGGCGGGTTAGGTCAAGCTTCAGAACCCCACAAGGCAAAACATAGAGCAGATTCCCTTCTACATTCAGGTATGTAAGGGTACTGAAAGTTCACAAACAAAAAGAGGCATTCCACCAGTTGGTTGTGCATATCTTCACCATCACATGCAATTGGTATGAGGAGAAAATAATCTCCATGTATTTTCCTCCCCACTATGTCCCCTCTTCAATTTCACTTGAGTGACTGGCACAGGGGAAAGCTACTTCCACTACCACTTAGATAGGTGGGAAGGAGTACAGTGAAATCTCATGGTGCAGGAAGGAAAGGCTTAAATTTTCTAGTGTGTGTATACTAAGATGGGGAGGGGAGTGAGCAAGCCAATCTGTTTATGTCTTCATTTGGGGTAGGAAATATGAAGTTCTCCTGACTGTTGCTTCACTGTAGCTCCCAACATTCCTCATCATTTATTATGCTGAATAGGACTGTTGGGAGTTATAGCCCAACTACATCTGGATGTAGGGTTACCAGATCTCAGTCTGGCCTTGAGTCTCCAGGCCTAGACCCTCTTATCTGGTTTTGTGGAAGCGGAAAGAATCTCATAATGAGACCACTTCCATGAAAACTGCATGCATGTATTTTCTCAATTTGTGAGCCTTACTGTTTTTATTTTAATGATGTACTGCCACATCAACTCTTGATTGAAGCTTAATGTGTCATGCTTAATGCCTCTTCTAACACCATCATTATAATATCAGCAGGGCCCACCTCCTGTAACATCACAAGAGGTTGCCCCTAGGTCTCAGGGTTGGCCCTGAAATCTCAGGGCCTGGGATAGACATGCCGTGGCAACTCTATCTGGACAGTAGCAGAGTTCTCAAACCTCACCTAAATCCAGTGGTTAAGCCCAACTAGAGTTGACCCACTGAGTCAATAGGATTTAAATAAGTGTTGGCTGACAATTCTGCTTGTTTAATCTAATTGGGACTAGTAATTGAATTTAGACCTCTGTGTGTGGCTTCCAGCCTGTTGCCACATGTAGCCTTCAGGGGCAAAACAGTTGCCCATTCCTATTCTATGCCCTTCAACTCATAAGTGCATTTTCTCACAAGTGTCCCTTTGGAAAGCCAGGCTAAAACCTGACATGCAGGGACAAGCCCTGTGGCAGTTATTAGCATGATACATTAAGCCTTGAACATAGTTGCTCAGAACATGCTATTCAAATAATAAACATCAAGTCTAACAAATGAGGAAATATTTTTCTGGTTGGAAATTATATTTTCCAAGTTCTGCACTGAACAGGAGAAAAAACGTGTCCCAGCTCTTTTTTTGACCCTTTGACACAGAGCTTTCCAAACTTTTCATGTTGGTGACATACTTTTCAGACATGCATCATTTCACAACACAGTAATTCAGTAAGTAATTCAGTAAGTGGAAGCAGCCTGTCCACCTGAGCCTGGCCCACCACTGCTACCATGTTCACCAGGGTCTTCCCTGGCCTGGGGCAGCTGCAGTGGTGGGGGAAGAGGCAGCCCCTCCACCTGGGCCTGGCCCACTGCAGTAGTGGGAGTGGCAGCCCTTGTACTTGTTATGTTTGCATGACAGACCTACACACTGTAGCCAACACACTAACATGTCGTGACACACGGTTTGAAGATCTCTGCTTTGACAAACACTGCTTTCTAAGAACATGTGGGAGTTCTAGTCCAGCCAAAGACCATTGTCCAAGCTCTGTTTTGAAACAGCAATAGCAGCCATTGCAAAGTAAGGAGCCAAGAACAGTTAAACCACATATGAACTTCAAAGCAAAGCTCTCAACCTGAAATTCCTCCCCCTTGCCCTGAAAAGTAGTGAGAAGGGTATAGGCCCTAAGATCTGGCAATTCTACACTGAATCATCAGTCCTAGCTTTTTAAAACTGCCACTAAGAATTATTTTTAACTGCAGCCCATACCAATATAATATGATTCCTACAATATTTGAAATACAAGTACAAGCTGTATAGAGAAACTGCAGTAAAACCTGAGATATTCCTGTTTGTCAAACACAGAGTTCTGGGTTCCCCCTGGTGAACTGAGAATGAAGCCGGTTCTAAAAAAAAAGTGTAGGAGGAAAGGCACCCAGGCTGTCCAAGCTCTAAGGTAGTTCCAGAAAACCCATGCTTATTCTAAATGGGACATTTGGTAAAGTATTGGTATGGAACTCTATGTATGTTTGGGCATGCAACTCTCATGAGCTTGACCCAGCATGGTCAATGGCAGAAGGTTATAGAAGCTGGAGCCCAAAACATTTGGAGGGCCAAAGGTTTCCTCATCCCTGTCATAAAGAGAATAAACCGTTGAGTCCATGGAAAAGGTTGTCAATCCCACACCTCAATGAGATAAACAAGACAAGGAAAAGGTACAAGACAACAGAGGGAAAAACAGAATAGTACCTGAGGTTTCCAATGTCATTAGGGATAATTTCAAGTTCGTTATAGGAAACATCCAGGCCCTCAAGATTTGGCAAAGTAAACAGCCTAAAGAAAGAGAAACCAACTGCAATCAGAAGTCTCTGAAACTGAACATTCCACATGTGCAATACATAATTATGTAATTTAAAGCATGCTTGAAATAAATAGAACACTGGATAAAAAGAGCACTACTTTGTGCTAGACATGTTGTAATTATTCAAAAGATAGGGGGGGTTGCATAAAAGTGTAATGAACATACTTGCTTGGAGTAAGCAGGCACAAAACCAAAACCAAACAAAACAAAACCAGAGATGATTCCACAGAAAACAGAGATTACAGAAAGGTCACAAATAGTCTTGGGGAACCTTTATGTCCAACCAATTTGTTATAACAAACATTGTTGGATTAGAATTCACACAACTCTCATTGCTTGCCTTTGTAGCAGCCAACTAACATGGGCAATGGAAGAAATCACAAAATCACATTTCAAAGGTACCACAATGAGTGGGAACAATGCTAAATTTGGTTTGGTTTGCTTGTGGTGCAGCAAGGAGTTTGAATAATAGTAATTAAGTAATTTGGGAAGGCTTTGTAATGACTCACATGAAGTATGTTTTTTTTAAAAAACAAACGAACAAACTCACTCCCCAGCTGTGTACTATTGTTTGGCAGTAACAGGATGGATGGGATACATTTTATAACTAATTGATGTTCCATTCCAGGTAATGTTTGAAAGCAGTGGTGGGAACTTCTTTGGATTGCCCATGAGCCCTTCCACACTAGCCTGTTATAGTGCTATTATTCCACTTTCAACATCCTGTGGAATTCTGGAGTTTGTAGTTCACTGAGGCCAAAGAGCTCTCTGGCTGAGAATTCTAAATGCCCCTCCCTCAACTGCAAATCCCAGGATTCCATAGGATGTTGAAAGTGGAATAATAGCACTATAACAGTCTAGTGCAGAAATGGCTGTAGTTATTGTGCTATTATTCCACTTTCAACATCCTTTGGAATCCTGGGGTTTGTAGTTTAGTGGGGGAGCATGTAGAGTTCTCAGCCAGAGAGCTTTTTGGCCTCAACTACAAACCCCAGAATTCCACAGGATGTTGAAAGTGGAATAATAGCACTATAACAGTGTAGTGCGGAAAGGACTCATGTTATCATCCGAGAATTCTTTCTGTGAAGTCAAATGCAGTCTGGGACTCTGCTTGAAGATGTTAGCCTTCTGTGACAAAGTACTCCTAAAATTCTGAAGAATCTGGACTCGAGTGTAGAGGTCTTTAAAAAGAGCAGCTTCATAATCTTCATGATTTGGAAAATACAGGAAAACATGATAGCAGTATCTGCAAAAGGCTTCTGTTTCCATCATTACTGTTCTTTGCCAGATAGATGCCCCGCTAAACTTTCAATAGGTCCATGGCTTTGCCACAGCACTGTATGGAAGCGGCTAATTTAGAGATCATGAAGGGGACAATATGGGAGCCACAGTGGGAAAACAGTATGCCAGTGAGTCCCAGCAGGTACACACCCTTGAGGTTTTGAAACATCTGATCCAGAATGCAATCCTTGGCCCAGTGTGGTCAAGGGCCAGGTAAGCCAAATGTGTGCTGAATCCAAATATCTCCCAGCCTAGGAGTTTCATAAATCAAGGGCTGCCATCACTCTAGCTTAGTTACGTGTCAGTATTGTGGCTCTCTCTTTCTAGGCTGAGCAAATTTGGATTTGGTATAACTAAGCTTTTCTTCATCTTATTTTGTCAATGTTCCTTTTCTTTGCTCTTTTGCTGGCAGGTCTTAGTCAGAAAAGCAGTTCTGCTGGCAGACTCCCTGCTGGTAGATCTCTGAGATCAGCTGGCAAAGGAGCATTTCTGCTGGAGGAAGAGGCTCTGTGCCTAACTGTAGCCTCCTATAAGCAGCACATCTGTGAATTAGAACTACATTGTCTACCATATTTAAAGAAAGTATGTATTGAAGACATTCCCAGTCCTTGACATTTCCCCCTGTTCTTATGTCTCATATCTAATCTAGTCATTGAAACAACAACTCTACCCAGCTGGAAGACTAGTTAGCAAATTGAAGGACACAACCAAGTATTTAAGACTCTTCATCTGGCTGATCTCTTCAGGGATGAATTTTATGGGATTGTTTCGAAGCTTTAGCACCTCTAAGTGTTTAAGACAAAACACCTGCAGGAAGAAAAATAAACAGGAGGCTGAGAATAGAATACTTTGATTCCTGCTTTTAGTTTTAGAAATTTATACCACTAACTAATAGATTATAGTTAAAATTGTAGACCAGTTAGGCTACAATCCTGAAGGAAGAAAATTAGGGTTGAAGTCAGGAATAGGTTGTCATATTCTTCAGCCATCATCTTCAACTGAGTCGGATTTTTAACCTTCACTTTTATGGTTTCATTAACCATGAAGAGCACCATTACTGTGTCATAAGAAATAACTGGAAATCATTCACTTTCTT